>JANKKI010000114.1:1945000-2167249 GCA_025175665.1 Cinchona pubescens
AGTTTAATTTTAGGTGGAATGTGTTTCTCGCTTCTGAATTTTATATTTTATGAATCATACTTTTTTCACAAACTTAATTCAATCGAATTAAAATGACACACAGGCGTAATTTAATCTATTTAGGGTCCGGGTAAGGCGGGAATGTGGATTCTACTACTTTGAATTCAAATTAAAAAAAGTCAGGTGATCTTTTCATCATATGTTCAAACCCTTCCTATTTAGAAAAGTTAGTTATTTAGAAAATCCTTATCCCATATCTATTGAAGAATTTTATCAAAACATGAATTTTCATTTTTGACCTTGTTCTATTATTCTTTATCTCATAAATGGGGTAGTCTAATTATTTAGGAATTTTTCTATAGATTTCTTAATTCTAACTATTTTGGTACTAATAAAATTCAATTGAACTAAATAGAATTAAGTCTCTTAATGGTTTAAGCTAAAATAAAAACATTCAATACTTGCTGTATATACTTTTTTTTTTTGGTTTTGTATCTAGGCTGTGTTCGTATGACTAAGTCAGAATCCCCTTGTTAATTTCTATTTTATTATGTCCCCCATTATTCCCACAAAATGGGAGAGCAGATAAGAATTAATCATTAATCAAAGATATTAAAATATCTGTGTTAGTAGAGAAATCTTTCCATAGAAATTTCAGAAAGACTAAAGTGAAGGATAAATGTATATACATACGTATTGAATAGTCTATCAAATGATTAATGACGAAACGATTGAATCTATATTTTTATATATGAAAAACGAAAGAATTGGTGTGAATACATTCCACATTGAAGAAAGAGTCGAATATTCATTGATCAAATTATTCACTCCATAGTCTGATAGATCTTTTCAAGACTTGATTAATTGGACGAGAATAAAGATAGAGTTCCATTCTACATGTCAATGCATGCAAGAACAAAATTTATAGTATGAGGAAAATCTGTTGACTTTAAAAATCGCGAGGGTTCAAGTCTCTCTATCCCCAAAAAGCCTATTTGACACCCCAACTATTCCGCTTATGCTATCCTTCTTTTTGTTTGCGGTTCAAAATTCCTTAGCCATTCACTCTATTCTCTTAGAAATTAATATGGGCGGAAATGCCCTTTTCTTATCACAAGTCTTGTTATATATGATATACATACAAATGAACATCTTTGAGCAAGAAATCCCCATTTGAATGATTTACAATCGATACATACTGAAACTTACAAAGTCCTAAGTACAATGATTGAAGAAATTCCAGTACCTAGATAAAATTTTGTAATCCACTTTCCTTCTTTTAATTGACATAGACCCCATTTTCTAATAAAATGAGGATGTTACATTGGGACTGGTCGGGATAGCTCAGCTGATAGAACAGAGGACTGAAAATCCTTGTGTCACTAGTTCAAATCTGGTTCCTGGCACATGATTAATTTAAATGTGTCTCTCTTCCATAAATTAATTGATATAAATCACCATTCATATTCATTTCTAATTTAGATCATAATACATATTTTTGTCCACTTCGTCGAGATATACCCGTCATCTATTTTATAGATGGGTAGATTTTTTTCTATAAAGTACCTAAAAGAATTAGATTCCATTTTATCATTTTTTTATTTCTCCTCTTATTCAAAAAGAATTTTAATACTTCATATATATTCAAAAGACATATTCAAGGGGTTAATTTAGTTGGTTGAGATACTCCAAAGTTGAATCTAGAGGAATTCAAATAAACAAGAGATACAAATAAATAGAATCCAATACCCTTTCATGTCTTTGTATTTTCGTTCCTTTTCGATTTCTTCATTCCTATTTAAAATAATTTTCTAAAACCCTTTAAGTAATGTCCATAGTACAAAGTCAAAATTCATGATGTAGAACTCCTTTGGTTTATCCTATTTGTTCGTCTCATCTGATATAAGTATCTTCCAAACCAAATAAACGGGAAGTGATAATCCCTTTATGATTTGATCTAAAACAATATTTCAAGTGAATTTCCCTCAAAATATTAGTCCCTCTTCTGAAAATGGTAATGCCAAGTTTTTGAAATTCTTGCATTGCGAAAGAACTTCTCGCACACACTTATGTACATGAAATGTCCAATTCAAATAGTTCAAGCATATAGTATTGCAAGTCGAGGATCATCATCGAGTACCAAATTGATCAATTTTCCATCCAAGGACATCAAACACACATACAAACATAAAAGGTCCATTCCTAACACAAGAAATGGACACCCCCAAACTTGACTCTTTTATTCTTTTGATGAGTAAAACTTATCCAACCGTTCACCCAAAATTTAAACAACATAACATATAGCAACAACTCTAAAAATGAAAGCAACAAGATTTTAATAAAATCTTAACTAAATAATCACTATTAAGTGGTATCAAACCGCTCACATTCAATGGCATCTCTGCCAATATAGTATAGACCAATAACAGTTCATTCCTCTAAATATGACACAAAGAATTTGAACTCTAAATTCGATAGTTGTTGAAATGAAACCACAATTTTACCACAAGGGATAAACCATGCCGAGGGAATTTCAAATCCAATATTGTTGAAGTATTTAACACACAATCAACATCAACATCCAACAACATTCTTTTAACTTCATTCATATATTTGTCCTTATGATTTATTGGGATCAGATTGTGTGTTTATTCACAAATTATGTGAAGAAACTTGAGGAATTGAAGGATTGAAATGGAAGGTGTATGGCTAAGGTTCGTGATTTGGGGAAGAAATGAAGAAAGAATATGAGAAAGAATCAATTTTACTCGATTCTACCAGGTTTTGATGTCCCGACATCAGGATGAAGGTTGATGAGATACATAGTTGATTTGCTTACTTGTATAAAAAAGAACCTCACATTGTCTATTTGAGTGCCCACCACACAAAAGTCACACACAAGGTTTGATGGAAATGAATGGCAATGGAATTTTCGTCTATTAAGCAACTCTTGAATTTCTTCCTGTGTTTTGAATGAAATGAAGCCATAGGTGGATGCATCAACAATAGACTTAGTTTCTAGTGCCAACCTCATTAGAAAGTTTGGATTTGTATCCAAAGCGGGACGGTATGATGGAGGCATTTTCTTAACAACTGTTTGGAATGTTCCCAAGTAGTGAAAGTGCCTTGAGCATGTGATTGTAACTATGCCTTTGCTCTATCTCTCAATGAAAAAGGGAAGACTCGCATACGTACACAATCTCTATGGACTCTATTAAATTTAAATATGTCCAAAACTTTTTTAAAATTTATTAAATGTGTGTATGGGTCTTCATTATGACTACCTCCGAACATGATATGTATTTGCAATATTTGTATCAAGGCGGGCTTATCTCAAAATTATTTGCTTGCACGGGTATGCGTGCAATACTTGAATTGAGCCCATCAAAATTTGGCATCACATATTCTCTCAAAGGATGCCCATTCATATTCATGCCGTTCTATTACCAAAGCCGCCAATTCTATTATTTGCCATGACTTCTTCTTGTTCTTCATTCTCATTGTTCATATTCCTTTGATTTTGATTAAGGTAAGCCACATTTAAATTCTGTCTAACTCTTGTTAAACCCTTTTGTGCTTCCGGATTTCTCTTAATTCCTTATCTTTTTCACAGTCCAATCAAATCAGAGGCCGTTTTTCTCTTCCTACCTTGTACTACAAAAGACAATTCAAATAATTAATCACAAGTGCCAATTCACTTAACCAACAAAAATCATCAACATAAACAAGTATCTCTACTAAGGAAAGACTAAGTAAGTACTAAAACAATTAAAAGTGTATAATCTATACGACTTGTAAATCACTCAATATTGCCAAAAACCAAGGACAATCCTTGGCAACAGCGTCAAAAACTTGTTCATTGTGTTTCCCAAGGTAGAGTTAAATTCAACTCAAACAAGTAAAAAATAACAACACAAAATCACAATACTCTACCTACAGTTCCGCAAGTACAAATTAGTTGGTCATAATATAGGATGAGTCGGTATCTTTCCCCTGAAGATTGCTGATTAACAAGTACCGAGATTAACGAATCTTTGTATAAGAGACAGTAATTTAGGCGAACCATTAGGAAGGAAGTAATCTACTCTACTCATAACCATGATCCAAATATGCAATTGAAATCTAGATTTAAACTAGTCTATCTACTAAAACAAGTAATGAATGTAAGTATACTAATAGTTTACGAGACTAATTAACCAAACCTAATGAAAGCAAGTGAATAAAATCAAGTAAAATTACTTCTAAATTAACTAGACTAACCTAGACTAAACTAGAATTGAAAGACAAGTACCCGTAAATTGACCAAGGAAAGCAATTAAAAAGCATGAAAACCAAATTAATTCCATTTTATACTGATTTAGACTTAATAAAAATTGCAAGTAAGGCTAAGTTTAAACTAAATATTTTTGGATTTTTGACTTGATAAAAGAAAACCCGCTAGAAACTAAAGCAAAGAAATGAAAATTTTAACTTGAAGACACTAAATTATCAAGAACCCTAATTACTCTAAGAAAACTTGAAATGAAAGCAACTAGAACTTGTAGAAGTTTAACTAGGAAGCACATAAATATCTACTTATAGTCAAAGATTAACCCACTAAGACAATCTAATCAATATTTAAACTTGCAATGAACTAAAGGCAAGATCTAAAGAGAAATTATAATAGAACTCATATTAAAACAAAATGAAACTTGAAAGTAAAGTTACTATAATATAATCTACTCTAATATAGAATTACACCCTACATTACCTAGTATATGTACTTTTCTAACTATTACCGACTCTATATATTTAGTGCTTTACAAGTCCTGAAATAAAAAATTGAAAGTCAAAATTACAAAAATGCCATACAACATAGGCCAAATGCACTGTGATGTCATGACATGGATATTTGGTTTCGCAACACCGTGCTGAAAATTACTAATTGAATTTCTGCCTCGATGTCACGACATCAAAATCCCATGTTGTGACATTGAGCTTGTTTCTGTTTAACACTTCAATCCTTCATTAATTTCATTTTAGCCCTCAAACTTTTGTAATCTTTACCTCGATCTTATCATCGTTTCCTAACTTGCAAACACACTTAACTAAATAGGTTACCAAATTAACTAAAATTGATTAACAATTCATGATATTTAGAAGAAGTGCAAATGCAACAAGGAAATGCAACTCATTAGATTAAAAAACTTCATCTGATACCAAAAAAATTGGGGTTAAACTAACAAAATTCCATAATTTAGAAGTTAAATAACATTAGTAATGGAATTTCAAAATGACACTTTGAAGTTGCGACAATAATACTTATAATTCAAATCGGAAAAATCATTTGAATCTCTCATGGGGAAATCAATACAAATGCAACAAGGAAATGCAACTCATTAGATTAAAAAACTTCGTCTGATGCCAAAATATTGGGGTTAAACTAACAAAATTCCATAATTTAGAAGTTAAATAACACTAGTAATGGAATTTCAAAATGACACTTTGATGTTGCGACAATAATACTTATAATTCAAATTGGAAAAATCATTCGAATCTCTCATGGGGAAATCAATAAAACTAGAGCCTCTTGTGCAGCACAAGGCCCAAACCCTATGCCACCAATCCAAGAACAATACCAGCCTCAACAGCAATATACCACAATATAATCATTCTAGTTAGAGGTTAAACAGTTGAGGGAGTCAGTTAATCTATTTATGTAGGTTTCCACTGACAAGGTGAACAATTATGATGCCTCAAGAACTTGGAAACTCATATGGGGAAAATAGCAATGAGTCAAGTTGAGGGGCTAGTGGGAGCTTTACCTAGTGACACAATTTTCGACCTGCAGAACAAGCTACGGTCATTACATTGTGGAGTGGATGAGTAAGAAGGAGGAACAACAAGGTGGAAGAGATAGAATAGAAGCCAATGAGAATGACCAAGAGAATCTACTAAAGAAGAATGGGAAGGTATAAGAGGCAGAGAAGAACCAAATTCCGTTAACAAGGAAGACTGAAAATTAGCTAGTAGAGCCATCAGTTAGATTCCTTTTATAACTGGTTGAATGGTAAAGAGGAAGATAGTAAAGTTCAAGATATTCCTTGAGATATTTTAAAAGCTAAAATCAATATTCCTTTTGTAGAGGCTCTTGAGAATATGCCCATATGCACAATGAAATTTCAAGACTACAAAAATTAACAAGGCAAGAAAAACAACGATAAATACAATTTAGTTCAGCCAAAAAAGTACGAGTTACAATTTCTAAGATCTCTCCAATTCTTTTCTTCAATTATTGACTCGAGGACCACATGTCGTGATCTCAAAGTTTGATACGATCGGAGGCTTGGCAGCTTGTCTTGAGCTTTGACTTGATCGAGAACTTTGTAGCTTTATCTTGAACTTTGACTCGATAATTTAATAGCTTGATCTCAAACTTTGACTTCTTCAAATACTTATGGAAGGCTTGAACAACTTAATAGAGAATTTAGGGAGCTCTTGTAACTTGTAGAGATTTTCCAAGAATATGTGTGTGCTATAAGCCTAGGGGTAACCCCCAATTTATACGTGTAGGATGGGAGGGATTGAATGTGGTTTGATGTAATCTTACTCCTAACTTTTCTCCTAGGAAACATGAACTGTAAAACAATAGCACTACATATGCATCGTCTTTATCCCTTAAAGAGATAAAATTACAAGAGAACTAGCATCCCTAAAATATTTTCTTCTGGAGTAATATAAGTGCATGAGGAATTTAATTACCCATAATACTATCCCTTTATTTATTTATTTATTTATTATTTTTAAATAAAGAGATAAATATTAAGGTATATATCTCTATGACATGGAGCGATTTAATTACGATACCACGCGAAGATGGCAATGTAGGAATTTTAGTTAGACTGAAACTTCTACTGCCTACAAATGACCTTTGCACCATTTCAGGGATCAACTCAAATGTATTTCAATTTAATATATTAGATAGTTTAAACTCGTATCAAGGAGCATCATATATGATATATAAAAATAATTTATTCTCTTGTAAAGGAGTCTTGAATATTGACATGAAGACAGTTTATTCTCGTATCAAGGAGTCTTAGATTTGATATATGTAGTAGTTTATTCTCCTGTCAAGGAGTCTTGGAATTAAGCTATGTAGAGAGTTTATTCTCATGTCTCTTAGTATATTTAGATAGTTTAGACTCATGTCAAGGAGTATACTCATTCATCCATATGGGAGTGTCTCCTTCCTGGGTGGATGGATAAATCTGGTGCTTGAGAAAATTTGCATGGTTGACGAGAAGTACTCATTCTATTAGTATTCTACTGACATTTGACTTGAAAATTTCAAAGTAAAAGTCAAGTTATATGAACCCAAATTCAATTAAAGTCAAGTCATTTAAATTTGACTTATTCAATCGGCAAGTTGAATAAGTCGAACATAAATTTCATATTCTAATTCCAAACTTTAGTACATCATTTCCAAAAATCTATATTATTCCACAAATTTAAAATGCAACATAAGAGATATAAAAGATAATACAAAAAATACATAACCAAATTACAATCACAACATTCTTCGAAAGCAAAAGTAAGCTCCTTTCAATATTGATGAGTGATATCCTATAAGTATATAGGAATATATCTTTACCAAGAGTAAGTTATAATGCATTTATATACTTGTTGATAATAAAAGTATTATACTAATAAGTTATGTAGTATAAGTATATAATTATGGGTTATGTAAGACATATTTTATTACAAGTACAAGTTATATAATTCTTAGTATTTGAAGATCAGAACATGCATGTATAGATATATTATATAAAAATATTTCAATAAATATTAATGTATATAATTACTTAACTCTAGTATCAATATGAATTAAAAGGAAATTAGTAATCCATTTAATTAATTACTGAAACATAAGTGTTGCATTAATAAGTTGTACACTTAGATTAATCTACAAGTACATAAATTGTACATAATGGAAAGTGTTACATTGATAACTCCAACAATTATATGAAGAAAATATATATAAGTGTTTGAACAAAGAATATTACTAGTTATTAATAAATTTAATTTTTAAGAATTATGAATACTATTATAGCTAAAATATTATGTACACAAATACATTAGTATATTATTACAATATATGCAAAATATTAAAAGAAGTATAAATTTTTAACTTATTTGACCAATATTTGACCAACAAATTCAAACAACTTGTTCAACTTGTAAACCAATCAAACCAATCAATCTATAGATCAGTATTCGACTGGTAATTTTATTCAAAAGTTGAAGTCGAAGTTGAATTGAGAAGTCGCTTAGTTAATTAAACTTCGAGTAAAAGTTGAGTCCAAAGTTGAAAAAGTCAAGTCAATTTTTTTGACTTGAGTCGACTCAATATTTCAACTTTATTGACTTTTAAATACCCCTAGTTGATGATGGTTGCTTGATTAACACTTTCTCTTCTTGTGCTAATTTTATCATTTTATCCTTGAAGACAAAACATTGTTGGATAGAATGCAAAATTAAACAATTATACTTGCAGTAATCTAGATTATCAACTTGCCCAACTTTTTCAAGTCACTCATCTCAGGCAACGTTGATAAGATTTGCTTCTAGAATATCATTGAACAAGTATAGCCCATCGGAGTCGAGAAATGGTTAAACTCTATCTTGCATCTCCTTAAAAGTTGCTTGTTTTCTTGCTTTGTCTTGTGGGTAGCCGATAACTCTTGGAATCTAGAGTTATATGTACCTTAAATTTGAGTATTTTGACTTCAGTTTTAAACATTTTTAGGGCTTATGTGTTGTTTTTTTACCACTTTTGCTTTTGCGTGTTAGAATGTGTTAGTTTCTATTAATTTAGTTTTTTTAAATGTTATTTCAGTGTTTTATCATAATTAAATAGAATGCTTTTATATGTAGGGTTTGGTAAGAAAAAATAGCACAGCAATTGGACTGTACAGCCCAAATCAAGCCATATTTAGATGATAGAACCAAATCAAGTTTTGGAAGGAACCAATTGTTTAACACGCGGTCCTAAAATTAAATAAGAGAAAAATGCGACCATGGTATCAAATCATAAGGATGCTACTCGAAATGATTACATTTGGAACTGCAGTCCCAAAGCCCAGTACAATTGCAATATGAAAACTACATCAAGTTAATCAATCCTTATTTTGGATCGTGGTGTCGAATTTTAAAGCATGAAATATGGGACCACAACCAAAAATACTCTAGGGGTAAAAACATCTAGTTCCCGATAGCTTGTTGTTGCACAAATTTTCTGCAACCCTAGAACTATATAAACACTCTTTAATGTTATTTAGGCTAGCTTTAGATAAGCTATGGTTGGTTCTTCTTTTTCCTTCCCATTTGGGGAAGATTTTCTTAGATTAGTTATAGTTCTGTTGTAATTTCTTGAAGACTTTAGTTTAATTAAGATGTTTTAGCTTATGTTTAATTTACTTTGCTTTGTGTTAACTTAGTGTACTTTAGTTTAATTGCTTTCCCTTAAATGCATTCCTTTAATTGGTTTATTTAATTGTTTCCTTAGTATAATGATTAGTTTAGTTTATATTCTTTCTTTCCAAATTTTGCCTTTAATTAAGCATATCTCGTTAATTTGGATTAAGGTTTGATAATGCCAATTTCTTGTGGTTATTAATTGATTGGTGGATCTGATGGTAAAAATGGTGGATAACTGGGTAGGAGTAAATTCTTTGGTATCTTGGT
Organism: Cinchona pubescens; assembly: GCA_025175665.1. Lineage (NCBI taxonomy): Eukaryota > Viridiplantae > Streptophyta > Magnoliopsida > Gentianales > Rubiaceae > Cinchona > Cinchona pubescens. The sequence continues at coordinate 1,954,724 of JANKKI010000114.1, forward strand.
GAGAGAATTTTTTGGTGAGAGAATGGGCCTTTCTTAAGCAAATTTAGTGACTTTTATCACAACATACGAGCGTTGCGTATTAATTCCTATTCTAGTTTGTTACTTGATTAGGAAGGTTATAGTCAAGTCAAGATGCTAGCCTTTTTAGGAGGTGTTTAATAATCCCGCTAAGTGCTTAAACTTAATTCATTAACTGCTTTTTGTATTAGGTGTGTTTGATAATGAAATTCTTCTACCTCTGAATATATTAAGTGCTACTTAATTTCTATACAAAATTTTAAGTGAAAAGTCTATCGCTTAATTTGCTGAATTCTTTACTAGTATAACAAAATACACTCAATTTTTCTTTATTTCACATTCACACATTCTTTTACATATACAAAGTACTACATACTCATAAACACACGCACACACTATATTCATTCTCTCACACATAAATACACACATGCATACACTATTTTCATTCTCTCTCATACTCGAATACATTATATTCCTTCTATCACCCATATAAGCACACACTTTCATGTACTATATTCATTCTCTCTCACACATAGGCACACACTTGCACACTATATTCATTCTCTCTCACAAACACACATTTATGCATACTATATTCATTCTCTCTCACACATAATATACACTTTTCTCACACATAAACACATACTTGCACATACTATATTCATTTTCTGTCACACATAACACATACTTGCACACACTATATTCCTTATCATTCACACCAAATAGCACACTTGCACACATTATATTCCTTTTCTCTAAAACATAAATACATACTTGCACATACTATATTCCTTCTTCCATCAAAGACGCACTCTTGCGTATGTTCCTTCTCTCTCATATTTAAACATACTCTTGTACATAGTATATCTCATGCATGAGATATATACCTTTCTCTCCCACACACACTATATGAATAAAATATGTATGTGCATTAAAATATAATAAATAAAAAATTTACTTACTATAAAAAATATAATAGTATCATCAATTATATAATATACACGTGTAAAAGATATATTCAATTCAGTGCTCAAATTAAACTGATTATCAAACCGATACAATTTTATGAATTTAGCAAGTTAAGACTTCAACACTTAATTTTCAGTGTTCAAATTTCAAATTTTAGATTTTAGTTTTATCAAACGCGCCATTAGTTGGTTCCTTGAATCTATTTCGATAACTAGACTAGAATCATGAGTTGAGCCATGGGATTCATTCATAGTTGGGAGAGAATTCCAATAGTTCGACCCGTTGAGCATTTGACCCAATCAATTAATTAAACCCTAGGAATTGGCCAATCGAACCCTACCCATTTTAAATCACTTTCTTAGTTTCTTTGTTTTACTTTTAATTAAATATTTTCCTAAATCGAACACTTCCTCTTAAATAGAAATTCAGCCAAATAATCGATAATTACTGACCAATACTTATTGTTTCGATCCCTACTTTCTCTTGCTACAATTTGACCCAATATATTTGTGGTGCATCATCTAGTTTGTAGTAAGATTTTGGTGTTTAATAAATGATATAACTAGATACAAGTATTTCAAGTGCAATTCAAACTTTTGGCACCATTTTCTGGGATTGGTTTTTGGAATACTAGATTGAAATCCTTTGTTCTCTTGTATAGTTGTTTCACATATTTGAAAACCACAAAAATATTTTCATTTTGTAGCTGTATTTCTTAATTTGAAAAATAAAAAAAGATTTTCATTTTGATGGATAGTTTAGACTAGCTAGTAGTCTAAACTTTCTAAATTATCTTGGTTGTGTTATTTTAATTCTTTTTCTTACTTTTATTTGGTGAGTTTTTACTTCAAGAACATATAATGACCAAATTGGAATAATTCATAATAAGGAAATTATCATTCTTATGATAATGGAGGTGTAAGACCAATGAGCATGTTTCTTATCATGATTATTCTCCATATCCCTTAGACTATTGTATGGGATGGTATAGCCATCCATATCCTTTTAAGAGTTACCAAGAAAATTCCTATTCATTCCCTCAACTTCAGGAGCCTTTATGCCAATAAATGGAGCCAATTTTCTTCACCAACCCTAAAGGAATTGTTGCAAAAAACTAATAATTCGCCGCAAAAAAATAAAAATAATTAATTCCTTTAGCGATAATCAACTTCTTGATACATACCAAATCATGTATTAACTTCAAGATAGCCAGAATATTGTTACCCTTGTAGCCACTTTTCGAAATCTTCAAATAGAAAAAAAAAAAAAAAAAACTGCACTTGCGTCCGGCTTCTAAGGCATATACACACGAGGTAATCTTGTAACTTTAAACTCTCTTCTTTTAAACTCTTAAAAACAATCAAGAAAAGGTTTTAAAGAAGAAGACTAGGGTATTTGCCAGTAACCTTAGTCTCTTTATGTATAGAGTACGTTCCTATTTTTGTGAGTAATTAACCATCTTTCCCTATATAAAATAGTCACTAATAATTAGTAAGTTCTCCTTATTAATGATTTTCTATTCTAAATAGGAAATAGTCACTAATAATTAGTAAGCTCTCCTTATTTATGATTTTCTATTCCAAATAAGAAATATTCATTAATAACAATCAAATCCTCTTTTTATTCAAATTACACATGAGCCCCATATGTTTTTGACTCTGTAGGCTCAAACTAATTTGGCAATAGAAATAATTAGAATTCTTTTAATTAATAATTAATTAATTAACTAACTAATTAATTATTTCATAATTTCTATTTGTCACAAGTGACACCCAACAGTATATTGTGACAACAAAATAGCATGAATTACTTTTGAACCTCTCCATTAGCAGTTGCTGTATAATTCAATGCTTTTGTCATATAATATCCCGATTTGTCTATTAGGGTATAGAATTATTGTCAAACTTCTAGACATAATCATAACCACGTGTATCTAAAAGATAAACTCAAATAAATTAGAAATTTCTTTCTAATTTTCACATTGAGAATATAAGAACTTTTGAGTTTTATCTTGGAAGATTACATAGGTTATTCTCTCTTTTTACCAAGAGTGATAGATTCCATATTGACCATTTGCATACCTCTATATATAATTCATTAAACCCAGTAATACACACTTATATTTCTTGATTAGAATATATGTTTATTGTAATATTGAAGTATAGTAAATTATATACAAGATAATCCTAATGTCTCAGTTTTAAGGATCACATGTACAACAATAACTAAGAACAACCAATTGCCAAATTGGTAAAATTCTATTTTGGTGTTCTTACTTGAGTCACATTCAGTGAACTTATTTTCCAATAAGTATCCACATGTTTATCTTAGCATCTCGGAACAAATAATTTGAGATTAGTCATGCTTACAAATGAGTAAATATAACATATGCTAGTCTTGCCTGATTGTGGATTATTAATCCTATGACTAGGAAATTTGAACATTTTAGAATAAAGTACTGACAAATATATCTATTTTATTCTCAACTTTTAGGACATATATTCTCAACTTTATTTTTATGGACGTATCAACAAATAAATGCTTATATAATAATAACTAATCTTGTCCAATTAATAAATATAATTAAATTATATCCCAAAACATGATCCTATGATTGGTTTTAGGGCAAACACCTATTAATCTCTCATTTGAACTAAAACCAATTGCTTTTTGTTTCTCATACTCATCTTCTCATGATTGTAATTTATTGTTGAGTAAGTACTTTAGCAAATAGATATGCAATATCATCTATTAGTATAATTTTTTGAATGCCAACATCTAGTCTCCCATTGATTACTCTAATCAATTGGAATTGCTACTTAATACATATTTAGATCTTGATGAGACCGTAGTTCCTTGGCTTTCGCTATCTCCTTATTATTCCCACAATCAAATGATTCTAATAGTAGGAACAACAATGTATATTCCAAAATAGTTTCTAGTTGGCAGTTGACAAAGTAGAAAATTATATATAAAGCCCCCATAGTGAAAACGAGTAAGTCTCATTTACTATCTTCCAACTAATAATCCATTTTCAACATGAGTACAACTGAAATGCTAAACTTTCAATTACTTTTCTTGTTATGCTTAAACAAAATTGATATCTAATATCAATGTATTTTGGAATAAATTAAACATATTATATATCTACTTATGTATATTCTAATTATTCAGATGTGATTTTCCTTACAAAATTTTTTGCATATTTTATGATAACCAAGATTTGACTAAAGATAACAAATTCTTGTTAACATTTGTTATATGTTATTCCCATAAAATACATGGAAGGTTTCCACTGACCTTTTATACACATTTGGCTTATGAAGATATTTGAGAAAAAAAATAAACAATTTGATTTTCACATCAAATTTAACATATCCAAAAATTCAATAAATTTTCTTAAATTGATGTCATATATCTCCTCTTTGTAATTAGTAATATCACTAAATAGTTGATCAATATCACTAACAAGGCACAACTCCTTGTTCGGGATAGCGTTATTATCTTAATTGCTTTACATAGAGGTTGGGTACGTTAAGGTTTTCTTTAAAGAAATGTTTTAGTTTGAAAGTAATTTGTTGTACTTATTGACACTCAATAATTGCTGTCCCCTTGTTAATGTTGCCATCTTGAATTAACTCTTTTCAAGTATAATAACATGTTTATTCACAAAAAGCTAATTTTATTGATTCAGATAGAATTACATCCCAATCACTATTTTGAGTATCCAACAAACTTACTTTAGAAACTTTGTCTCCAAGTTATTTTCTTCTAGTTTTTCAACAAAAGAAAACTCAAATTTTAACATACTTAAGATTTGATAAACACTCAGTTCAACAACCATACATTATAGTCTTGTGTAAATTCTCAAGAGATATTGAAAAACTTTTATAGTTCATCATAGGTCGTACAATATATGATAAAGGAAAAATTATCTCATAAACAATCCGATCATAAATTTAATTAATGTATCTTAAGAGAAATTCTTTGCATAAATATTCACTTCATCGATCTAACCCATGACATTAAATACTGTGCTAATTTATGTTGCTAATGGATCAAACACATCAATATGTATTAATCCCAATAAGATTATTGCTCAACATTCATGCCCAATAAAGGACATCTTGGTCATATGAGATAAGATTTACAAGTTAGTATCTTATTGACCAATTTTAAGATGCCACACTATATAAGATTAATTTACCATCTCTTAGCCTTTTGGTATTTTAGACATTCCCTTTTCGAATTAAAATTTCCATCAAACATTAAGAAATAAAAATATTTCTATTATGCCAATCAAATTACTTCACAAAATAATAAAACTAATTTTTCTTAAAATAAGTTCAATAGATATTTCTCCAAACAAGAACATTCTAAATGTTTGTAGTAAAATTGGCATAAATAAATAATCTCAAAAGTCTAAAAGTTTCCAAATGGCAATAGAAGACTCTACAGCTACTAATGTAGACCCTTTCTCCATTCCCCACTTATAAGATAACTTCCACCTTTTACTCAGTCACCAACATTCTCTTAGATCCTACATAGAGTCACACTTTATAAGAATCTAAAAGCAAAACAAAGTATTATATGATGACTAATTAAATCATACCTTCTAAGGGTTTATCCTTTAAGATTGTAAGATACTCCTTCCAGTTTCTTTTCCAATGCCCTTCTTTACCACAATGGAAACACGTTCCTGCATCATTTGCCTTTTCAACTTTGTCCTTCTTGATTCCTCCTTTTACTTTTAGTTGAGCCTTTTTCTTTTTCTTGCCCTTAGGCTTAAAGATGGCCCACTAATTGCCAACTAAAACCTTTTTCTTCTTTATGGGTGATACGCAATGGTTAACATGTTTACAAGTTATGAGAGCTTGCACTATAACTTTTTCACATTAAAGTTCAAAACAAACTGTTGGATCAAATCTGTAGCTAATCCTTATATAAATTTTAATCCAACTTCTCAAGTTGTTCAATATGGTTGATCCTTTTAAGCCCACGCTAATGACTAGATGATCCCTCATCCATTCTTGCTTTGAAAAGTTCCTTTGAGTTGTTAAATCTTTCATTATAATTTTGTGCACCATAAAAATCTTGTGAGTGGACCGAAATCTCATACAAACTTTTCATAATTTTCAGTTGCTTTTGAAGTTCATTCTTCATAGAAGCTAACATGTAGCACTTAGCTTGAGTATCATCCTCCTTTTACTACTTGAAGGTTTTCATTTCTTGTTTAGAAGCAGTTTGAGGAAGTGATTCAGAAACAAGTTCATTCAAGACATAAATTTTTTTTAGAAGTGACTAGTATTCTCAAATTCCTCAGCCAATCAATAAAATTAAGGCTAGTCAAACAGTTGGTATCAAGTATCTTTGAAACTGGATTAAAAGAAACCATAATTATCTACAGAAAAATAAATAATAGATAATAAGCATTTAAATATAAACCAAAATACATGGGACTTCTCTTATAAATTAAAATGGTGCTCAAACTATTTTTCACAATATCTCATACCCTCAATGAAATTTGAAAATTCTCATTGGATAAATTTATAGTGATATTCAGACTCCATGAATGTAATATAACCTCACATAATAGTTTTTTGGTTATATAACCTTCAATGGTAAGTAACATTTACTATTTACTGCTCAAGGAACTCCCAAATATTTTGGCCTCTAAGAAAATTAGAACATCACATAATAGTTTCTTGGTTCTAACTCCTTAATTAAGTCAAACATCCTTTGCACAAGTATAAGATTGTTAATAACTTTCTAGTATAATAGTCATCTTGAAAATATTGGTTCTCTTACCTCATGATATCACATGTATAAACAAGATGTCAGGAAATTTATAAAATTAAATACAACCTTACATATCTATAGCCAATATATTTAACCAAAAACTCTATACAGTCTTATAACAGTGGAAGGCCACAATAAATAATATATCTCATATATTACTTATCATGACAAATATAATATTCTTAAGGAGTTTTATTGAATACGGTCTCGTCACAATAATTAATATATTATGCATCACATACATCATGTAAATTTTACTATATATCGTTATTGGTCAATATAATAAATTTGGTTTTACACTCCCACTAATCTAATTAAAGTAAAACACTTTAATTTCAATAGTTTATGGAACTTATAAAAGTCAAATTAAAATATCTTATATTTCTATTATATTGACCTCGATATAGTAATTCAAATATTTAATTATCACATAATTATGCTTAGGATAATTTGGCTAAGACTTCAAATTAAGTGTAATGGCTTCTTTACACTTCCATCTCTATGCTTGTGAATTTTAAAACTTCAATAGTAACAATTACTAAGCTATTCTAATGATAGGAATGAATAAAAATTACATTGGGGGTAAAGAGGCATGAAAGCCCCATTCAAAATTACAAAGCCAAAATTAATACAAGAATTATATTTACAACCCATGGAAAAATAGACTAACCATGGCATTATATCCATTCAATCACAATGAAAATATTAAAGACCAACCGCATAGCTCAATTATTTGGTCTAGTCCACAATTATTGAGTGGATTAATTGCACTAAATCCCCTTGAACTACACCATTAGTTGCACTTTGCCCCCACTAACTCATTTTATAGGCACCTAACCCATCTTTTTTGTATTATTGGACAAAAATATCCTTGCTAAATAATTAATTTTTCTTTGCAAGATTATATTCTTTCCCACATTCTTTTAATTGAGAAATAAACAATTCCTTTTCTTCTTATATTTTTTTCTTTGTCTTCCTTCTCACTTGTCAATAATTACTTTCTTTATTCTGCTATAAATATCTGTACACGAAAATAAAATTATATATTTTCTTTAACTAATTATTTATTTTGCTGTCTTTTTATTTTTTTTAATTCATATTATAAAAGGATGTATATTTGCTATATTGATAAAGTTTTTTTTATCTAAATTAAATTATAAATTATAAAAACGTATATAAAAAAAGTTAGATCTTATAATTAATCAACTATATTGAAAACAAATAAGCAAATTAATCAACTAGTAATATTTTTATTTGGTTTTTTACTTTGATAGATTATTAACACTTATTTTTGTCATTATCTATTTATTTGGATTTTTAAACTGAAATTTGATTTATTGTGATTCAAATTTTTGATTTATTGAAACTCTAATTTGGTTATATTTATTTAAATAATTTAATTTGTAGTTTAAATACACTTTGATGTAATTAAGTACATTTTGTTATAAAGAAAATTGTAATGAATTTAAAATGATTTTGTGATATGTTTAAATGAGTTGTAAAAAAAATTAGTTAAATCAAATTAAAAAATATATATTTCCTAATCATACAAATAATAATAGCATAGGAAACGAACTAACTGTTGGTATGAGAAAAATACAGAGAATATTCAATAATTCTTTTTTTTTTTTAACTCATTTGTTTCTTGAATTTCATTATTGCAAATTCATTACAATTTCCTTTATAATAGAAAATATAAGTATTGTTAGTTACATCAAAGTGTATTTAAAATGTTAATTAAAATATTTAAATACTTATAAAGAAATTAGAGTTCCAAGAATTCAAAATTTGGAGTCTTAATGAATCAAATATTAGTTTAAAAATTCAAATAAATAGATAAAAATAAAAATAAGGGTTAATAATTTATCAGTTAATTAATTTGGTTTTTTGTTTTTACTATAGTTATCTAATTATAAATCTAACTTTTTTATATATGTTTTCATAATTTAATTGTAGATTAAAAATACTTTATTAGTTTGAAAAAAAATATATTGTTGTAATTAGAATTTAAAAAAACCAAGACATCAAAATAAATTATTAGCAAAAGAAAATTAAAAATTTTATTTTTAGTGTGCAAATATTTATAGGAGAATGAAGTAGCTAATGGCAAGCATGGCAAGCAAGAAGAGAGAAAACATGAAAAATAACCAAGAAAATTTGAAGAATAGGAAAAGTTAAAAAAAAAAATGAGAAAGAATAGTTGGAAAAATAGATAAAGAAAAACAGTTACTTAGCAAGGTAATCATATAAAAATGAGGGATTAAGTGCATATAAAATGAGTTGGAGGCGACAAAGTGCAACTAAAGGTGTAGTTCAATGGGTTTAGTGCTATTAACCCTTATTTAATCACATCACATATGATTTACCCGAGAAGTAATTATTCTAGTTATTGCAATTAATTTAGGATTTCACTATCTTTATTCTTAAAGATATCTTATTCCTGATCGGATTAGGAATAATAAATTTCTTAAGATTATTCACAATAATCCAATCTGTAAAATTGACTATATTTTTGAAACCCTTTCCAAAACAAACTGAAGGTTTGAATTTCAAACCCTTACACGAATTTCCAATTGAATTTCCATGAACTAAGTAGCATAAAAAATTTTCAAGTCCACAAAAGTAAAGACCTGATTGAAACCTGAGAGATAAACATTTGCTTTTGGCTTTCCAAAAGCCCTAACATGAATTGAATTAAAGTTTCTACGACTGACTCTGAGCATTCCCTGGTCAGTTCGATTTGAGCTTTGCCAACTCATGGCTTACTGGAAAACAGGTAAATCTATTAGTTTTGGTCCCGTAATCCCAAGGTTTATAGAAGTCAAACTTCTAGTAGCCTTTTGTTGAGTCAATTGAAACAATTATGCACATGAACTGGTTGTCATGATAAAGTACAAGAAACAAGACCAAAAGTGCATACGGGAATTTATCGAATTTTACCCGCCAACTTTCTTTACTCCCACCATATTGAATACAATATTAATTCGCAATAAAAACAATTACGATTGATTTGTATTAATTGCAAAGAGGGATCTAATACCACAGAAAGGAATTGATAAAAATAAATAAGCATATGCACACCGGAAAAGTAAAAAAATTAATTCCATTAATGATAATCAATTCCGTGATATCTACAATTGTTATATTAATTACAAGATAGTTAGAAGGGTTAATTGCACTTTACCCCCTTGAACCTATACTATAGCTGTACTCTGCCCTATAAACCCAAAAGTAATAATGTACACTGTACTCCCTGTTAAAAGATCCATCATATAAATAATTACAAAAGGATGATGTGGATATTTGTTTTGACAAAAATATCATCCAATAATTTGTGTTCAAAGTTATTCTGCTTTTAATTAATTTCTAATGAATGCACAGATTCTTTTAATTAATTTATTTATTTTTTATTTCGGGACTGTAAGAGAATTTTGTGAACTGTATAATTTCTTTAATCAACTTATACATTATTCTGTTCATTTGTAAAACCTATATAAAATGGAGATCATTTTACAACAATTTTTTGTTCATGTGCGTTTTGCATGAACTAAACATCTTAAATATAAATTACTAAATAGTTTTTCAATTAAAAGATATCTTATATAAGAATATAATTTTCATTTCTCAATTAATAATAAGGTGGAAGAAGAATATCTTCTGACTAAATAAATAAATTTTTTTATACGAGATCAAAACAAATTCTTTATTCATTTTTAATTTTTTAATACTTTTTTTTAAGTATATCAAATGTGTAAAAATAAAATCATTTATATAAATGAAAGAAATCTGCTTACTTATTTTATTTTCAATATGTTTAGATCCTACAAAAAAAATTAAAGAAAAACTATTGTAAAAGTTCACTCTATTAGTATTTAGTTTAAGAAATGAAGAAAAATAATATATAATTTTATTAAGGAAAATGTGATAAAAAATTCTATCATTTTTATGAAATAAAAATATATTACATGGAATCATTAAAAATGAAATAAAAAGGAATATAATTTGTCCAATTATGAAGATTAATATTGTCATTTAAAATCTAAAATCATCACTTTGTAATTATATATATAATGGAATCTTTTATCGCTGGTAAAGTGTATATTTTTAGAGTTTAGGGGACAAAGTGTAGCTGAGAAATAGGTTCAAGGGGGTAAAGCGTAATTAACCCTAGTTAGAATATTCATTATTCTTGTAATGTGATTTTTGAAATCTTTAAACAGATCACAAAAGCCATACACGTGCATGAGTTCTAAGGCATATCCACACGAGGTAATCTTGCAACTTGAATTTCTCTTATTTTTAACTCTTAAAAAAATGGATAAAAGGAGACAAGAAGAAGACTAGGGTATATGCTGGTAACTTTAATCCCTCGATTTATAAAATGCATATTTCCTATTCTCTTAATAGGAAATACCTACTTTATTAGTGTTTTCGTATTCCACGTAGGAAAATTGTCCCTAATAATTAGTATGTTTTCCTTATTAATGATTTCTGATTTGAAATAGGAAATATTTATTAATAACAATATGGTCTTCCTTTTATTCAAATTACACGTCAGTCCATATGTGTGTGATTCCTTAGGGGGTCAAACTAATTTAACTATAGAAATTAAATTAGAACTCTTGTAATTAATAATTGATTAACTAATTAATTAATTAGTTCTTAGTTCCTATTTGGCAGTATATGTGAAAACCAAATAGCACGAATTGCTTGTGAACCTTTCCATTAGTAATTACTGTACAATTCAATCCTTCCTATTAATATCATACATTATCCTAATTAGTCTATTAGGATATGAAATTACTATCCAACAGTTAGACACAACCATATGTACCCAATCTAAAAATAAAGTCCTTTCTAATTTTTACATTGCCTTGGCTATGGACTTCAGTTATAGCTCGGAAGATTAGATAGGATATTCTCTCGTTTTACTAAGGGTGATAGATTCCACATTGACCCAATAATACGCACTTATATTTTTAATTAGAATATAAGTACATTTTAATATTAAAATATATTAAATTATGCACAAGACAACCATGATGTATCGGTCTAAGTATCACGTGTACAATTATAACTAAGGACAACTAATTAACAGATTAGTAAATTTCCATTTTAGCTTTCTTATTCAAGTCACGTTCAATAAACTTAGTCTTCAATAAGCACCCACATGTTTATCTTAGTATCTCGAAACAAATGACTTGAGATTAGTCATCCTAGCAAATGAATAGATATCACATGTTCTAGTCTTACTAGATTATCTAAGAAAATCCTACATATAGGAAACTTTTAGAATAAAGTACTGAGAAATATATATCCCTTATTCTCGACTTTATTTTTGTGGACATATGAACAAATAAATGTAATTAAATAATATCCAAAACTTCATCTTATGATTGGTTTTAGGGAAAACATCTGTTAAAGCAACTAGATAAATTCAAGAGGCAACAAGGATGAAAATGTTGAATGAGTGCAAGTTTGTCCCAGTTAGAACAAAGGAGGTACCATTTGGGGTGTTTTTTGATAAAAGAGGCAGCTTAAGAAGGAGCGGAAGAAGAGGAAAGTTACTTTCTAGACGAACCAGGGAGGTGCCAACTACCAATGCTGAAGTTCAAATCCTTGGAGATTTCGAAGAAGCTAAGCAATGGTGCATGTTCACCAAGAATTACGATATCCTTGGAAGGCCTCCTTTATGCTGTTGATGGAGTATTTTTTTTCTTTTTCTTTATTTATGCCTTATTTTACTTTACTTTCTTAGTTTGATAATTCGGTAGACATAATAAAGATTTGTAAGCTTGTGATTAGTATAGTTTGTGTTGTTATTAGTAAATGATTTTGATATACATGGAAATTTTGGTTGTTGATGAATATGTAGGGCTTGTTGTGAATTTTGATTGATACGTGTTTTATGAAATGAATTTGGATTTAATTTTTACCTTTTACTTGTGGGATTTCTATTTGTTGTTGTACTTTATTTGGTAAGTATTTGGGATCAATATAGAGTAATTTATGTGAATGATTTATATGTATTGGGAGTAATATTTGTTGTCGAATGTTTCCTTGATACCAATTATGTGTGAAATTAAGTTTAAGGGGATGAGTTGGACATTTAGATAACCATTTTGTTGTGTTAAAATCAGCTACCCTTATGTGTGGTCTTCCTCTTTTTTTTAAAATCATTTGAACCCCATGAAACCCGAAAGATCCTTTTTCTTAGTGTAACAATGATTGATTGGTGTAAGTTAAGACAACTAATAAGATTCTTGTTTTTAAATAGAAAGTTTGCATATTGCACATGGAATTGCGCTTTGCTTAGTATGATATTGTGTTGAGTTTAGTGTTTATGAAGTTCATAATAAAGAGTAGAACACTTGTTTTTAAGTTCAATTTGTGCTCTATTATTTTTTCACATTCATTTGGTTTATATGTCGTCCATCTTCTATATGAGCTTTTTGATTATCCAACTGTAATTCAAAGTTATTGCCTAGTATTATGTTTAACTAGTTATGTGTTTTTAATACTTTCTAGCAGTATTTTTTTTATTATTTTTTATTTTATATGGGTGAGTGATAGCATTTTTGGCATTCATCGTTGAGTAATATAGTGTGGTGGTGTGTTTTCAAGTATTATTTTGGTTTGGGAATGGTTTTGTTTATGTGAATAAAAGTTTTTTTTTTTAACTATAGAAAAAGGTGATTTTGGTGCTCAATGATTTATGGACCTAATAGTAGCATATAAATTTTGGGATTTACTTGGTCATTCAATTTTGAGTAGTACAATGTATAGCTACTCTTATTGCAAGTACTTGCTTCAAAAATTAACTATTTCAAATTTCCAAAAGAGAATATTGTGCTAATTGGTTTGAAAAAGGTTTATTTGACATATCTATTGCTGAATACTCAAAGTATTAATTGTCGTCAAGTTATTCTTTTAGAAAAATGTTAAAATGGTGGAAATGAGTTAAGCAATTTGTGTGACTGCATTAGATCAATTTTATTAGTGTTTAGTTCTATATCTAATTTTGGATGTGTTTCATTCTTCTTCTTTAGTTTAGGTCGCATTTACTTAAAATTTTCAAAAATATATTTTGCTCTTAGAAATAAAGGAGTCGAGGAATCGACATCTTGTGCCTTCAAAATATGCTATCAGAGTACAAATAAGGCTAGTAAATGTGTTGACATTGCAAATGCTTGCCTTTGAAACGGTTACTAGGATTGTTTTTAAAAATGAGGCAAGTAAAAGTAATATCTTTGAAATGAGTCTCTCTATTTATAGTATACCAACAAATTGGGGGTGAGATGTTGTATATTATCCACATTAATATCGAATCAAACACTCCAAACTTAGTTCTTTGTATGACATTTGCTAATTAAGTAGAGTCCTAATGATCTTTTCATTTCCAAGTAGTTTATTTGGGAATGCTGATTAACTTTCGGTCCTTTGGAGTGGAGTTAAACATATTTTTCATAAATTTGTACTTTTGTGGAAACTTTTTTGATTGAGGAAAATAGTTGGTAGTTTGAACCTTTTATTAGTAGTTGAACTAGTTATTGAGAAATGCATCGTTAGAGTGACTATTTGAATGCTCATATATGTTACTTGTGATTTTTAAGAGGTTGCCAAAGATCAAAAATATATTTGAATTTTATTACTTATAGTTTGTGCACTTATGCCATTATGTATATTGTGATAACTCTAGACAACTAGAGTTATATGTAACCAAATAAGAGTTTAAACTTTAGTTTTGACCATTTTTAGGGCTCAAAGTGTTGTTTTTGCCAACTTTTGCTTTTCTGTGTTAGAATGGGTTAGTTTGTGTTAATTTAGGGTTTTAATGTTATTCAGTTTTTTTATCATAATCAATAAAGTTTGTTAATATGTAGGATTTGGTTGGAGAAAATAGTAAGACAATTGGAAGATAAAGGGGAAAAATCAAGCCATAATTGAATGATGGAGCCCAACCAAAGTTTTGGGATGAACAAAGTGTTTGCAACAACGGTTTCAAAATTAAAGAAGGGAAAAATAGGACCACGGTGTCAAATGATAAGGACACTACTGGAAACAGAACTGTGGTCCCAAAACCCAGTACAAAATTCTAGGACCGTGGGGCCAAAACCTCATCAAATTGAGCAACCCATATTTCAGACCATGGTGTGGAATTCTAAAGCATGAAATATGGGACCACGATCCAAAATATTCCAGCGGCAAAGCGTCCAGTTCCGGGCAAATTATTGCTATACAAATTTTTCCCAACCCTACCACTATATGAACTCTATTTAAGCCTCATTTGAATGTTGGGCTTTACACAGTCTAGAGTTAGTTCTTCTTCTTCCTCCCTATTTGGGGAAAGTTTTCTTAGCTTAGATGTAGTTTAGCTGTAATTTCTTGAAGACTTTAGTGTAAGATGTTTTAATTTATGTTTAATTTGCTTTTCTTTGTGTTAGTTTACTATAGTTTAGTTTAATTACTTTCCTTTAATTTCTTTCTTAGTATAATGGTTATCTTAGTTTATACGCTTTCTTCTCAATTCTTGTCTTTAATTGCACTAGTTAGTTTCGGTTATGGTTTGATAATGCCAATTTCCTATGAGTATTAATTCATTGGTGAATCGGATGGTGAAAATAGTGGATAATTGAGTATCAGTAAATGCTTTGGTAGCTTGCTGAGAGAATAGGGTCTTTTTTAATCAAATTTTGTGCGTTTTAGCAAAATATGAGTGTTGCCTGTTAATTCCTAGACTAGTTTATTACTTGATTATGAAGGTTAATAGTTAGGCCAATATGCTAGCCTTTTTAGTTAGTTCCTTGAACTCCATATGGATAATTAGACTAGAAACATGTGTCGGGCTAAGGGATAGATTCATAGTTAGGAGGGAATCCTTAGTTGGACTTGTTGAGCTATTTGTTACAATCAATTGATTAAACCCCAGGAATTGACTAATCAAACCATAACCCATTTAGATTGCTTTCTTAGTTTCTTAGTTTTAGTTTTAAGTAAATCTTTTCTTAAATCAAACACTTCAAATAGTAATTGAACCAAATAATCGGTAATTACCGAGCAATCCTTGTGGGTTTGATCCCTACTTTCGCTTGCTACTATTTGATCCTGTGTACTTGTAGTGCACTATCTAATTTATATTAGTATTTAGGTGTTTTATTAATGATATAATTAGATGTGAGTATTTCAAGTGCATCATTGGTTCAGTTTTTTAGCCACATTTCTTCAAATCTTGATAGGTTCAGTGCCTACTTGTCATTGACTCTTCCAAGTCGCTTATCATGTTGACTTCATCTGGTTGTTGAATGGGTGGACCTTAATTCTTGCATGCAGCAATACTCAACTTCATGTTATGGGCACAAGTGGACAATTTGTCGACAGATTCTGGATGTATCCATTCTAGAATATAACTTATGTCTCAATGCATACCTTGAATACATATCTCGATGGCAGAACATTTAGAATGTTGATCTTGGCAATTTAGACTATGATCTCTCCAGCTATTGGTAATGTCAATGATGGATTCTTTCTTCCATTGGTGAGTTGAAATAAATTCCACCATACTATCCACGTGATGGTTACTATAGAATTGATTAAGAAATCCTTCTTTAAGTTGACTCTAACTATTGATGGAGTCAGCTCGATATAGATGTACCAATTGAATGAATTCCCTTTCAATGATTGAACAAATTGCATGACGAGAAGATCACTATTAGCTCTAGCATTGTTGCAAATTTCGACAAAGTGTGCCATGTGGTGCTTTGAATTTCCTTTGCAATCAAAGCTGAGCAATTTTAGCATCTATGATCTTGAATATATTTTGCAAGTTCTTCAATCGCTTTGGTTAGTGTAGCGACTTGTTCTTCAAGAGCCATGACTTCATGAATGTTGTGGTCGCTTGAAGAATTTGCTAAATTTTGGAAGATTGTATCACAACTTGATGCATCATGAAGATTTTCCGTAGACTCCTTAGAAATGATTGGGTGCATGAACACTAGTTCAACCATGGTTGTGTCGTCCTTCTTGGTCTCTAACGTTGTGTTGAATTTCTTCGACCTCATTGAGGAAGAAGATGTTATTTCTTGGGCAAGAGAGCCAACAATTTTTGCAAATTGTGTCTTTACGTCTTGATGAGCAAGATTTGAGCAGTCAACTCCATCATTTGAGATGATTTTGAGGGTAGCAAATTTGTTATCATCAACCTCCAAGTGAAAATGACCTTTGAATTGCTACATTTTGGAGTTGTCAATAAAATTTGAGTATACATTTTATGAAGAGAAGAAATGGGAGGCAGAGATGGTCCCTACTAGGCATCTAGATAAAATTCTACATAATAAAATTTTGAGTCTGTAAAATTAACAAAACAAGAAAAATAAGGACAAATATAATTTTGTTATATGAGAAAAGAACGGCTTACAATATCTAAGATCACCTCCATTTTTCTCTTCAAGAGTCGACTCTAGGGCCTCACGATTCTAAGTCGAAATTTGATATGATCAAGGGCTTGACATCTGTCTCAAACTTTGACTTGATCGTGGACTTTGTAGTTGGAACCCAAACTTTAACTCAAGGACTTAACAGCTTGATCTCGAATGTTGACTTCTTCAAATACTTATGGGAGACTTGAAAAACTTGATGAAGAATTTAGGGAGTTCTTGCAACTTGTAGAGAGCTTCCAATGGGAGGGGTTGGAGTGGTTTGGCATAATCATTCTCACAACTTTTTTTATGAAGGCTGCATAGAAGTGTAAAACAATCAATTATTTTTGTATCATCTTTATCACTTGAACAGATAAAATTATGAGAAAACTAATCATCCCTAAAATAATTTCTCCTAAAGCAGTATTAATATATGAGGAATTTAATTACCTATAATACTATCCCTTTATTCAGTTTTTAAATAAAGAGATAAATATTAAGGTATATATATCTAGACATGGTGTGATTTAATTATGATACTACTCAAAGATAGCAGAGAAAGAATTTCAATTAGACTAAAATTTCCATTCCTTATAGCTCAGTTATGTAAAATTCATGAAGCCAGTTCTATCATGCAAGAGGAAATGGCTAGGTGATTAGATTTTGTGTTTAATAGATGGATGCAGTGCTATCGTTCTATATATACTATCCCCCAAGATGAAAGACTCTGGCTCGTTTTCCATTCCAGTGTTGTTGGAGGAATGGATTTCGAGAAGACATTGTGTAACATAGGGACATCCAACAAATTTATGCCGCTATCTATTTATAAGAGGTTAAATGGCAAGGAACTCGAGTCGACAAATGTATCACTCCAGTTGCCTGACAAGAGCATAAAGTACCACATCTGCAGGGGTGTAGTAGAAGACATACTAGTCAAAGTTGGCAAATTTATCTACAGACAGACTTTACCATCTTAGATATGGAAAAGGATAAGGACATGCCATTGATCCTTGGAATACCTTTCTTGGCAACTAGGAGAGCGCTAATTGATGTGTAAGAGGGTAAATTTCAATTAAGAGTCAATGATCAGACTGTCAATTTCTCTATTTTTTGATTCTGTAAAGCTTCCTTCTATGTATGATGATGATATGATGATTGACCTTGTTGATGGACTTGTACCTGATTTTCGTAGGTATGGAGTTCCATGGCTATCAATGGAGCCTTGACTCATCCAAACGATGTCGAGGAACATGATGACACTATAAGAGCCTATTTGATGTTGCTAGAAACGAATCATTGGGTCCTCTGACCAACGAACCCCCTAATGTGAAATTACAGCAACTCCCTTCGCATTTGAAATATGTATTTTTAGCAATTAGTGAGACTACCTATCATTGTAAATGCGAGTCTAACTCAAGTCTTAGTATCAGAAGAATAATCAAGCAAATTGCTTGATATCTTGAGAAAGACTAGAACTGCAATTGCATAGAGCTTGAATGACATTAAGCTTACTATATGCATGCATAAAATTTTGATGACTGATACTTACCAACCATGCAAACGACCTAAACATAAGCTGAACCCTACTTTAAAAAGTATTTCCTCCACCATATATTTTGTACCATTTGAAGAATCCAACTTCTTAACAATAGTGACTTGATTGCGATTTTAGTGCTTTCATTCCCAATTTTACCCCCCAAACTTCAAATTTTGAATTTGAATATAGTTTTACCAAAAGTACGAGGACAACAATATTGGGAATAGAGATAGAAGATTCTCTTTAACTTTGTTAACATGACAAATATTTTGGGATGTCCCAAAATGGAAAGTATGACGCTTTCTATGAGATGGATGGAATAGTAAGAAAGGAGATGTTCAAATTTCTAGACACATGTGAAAGTTATACAATTAGTGATAGTGAATGGGTTAACCCTTCCAATCAAGTGGTGCCTAAGAAAGAAGGGATGACAATAATTATGATTGACAATAATGTGTTGATTCCTTCTAGATTAATTACCAGGTGAAGAGTTCATATAGACTCTGGAAAATTGAATGAAGTTGCTCAGAAAGATGATTTTCCTCGATCGCTTCATTGATGAAACGTTACAGTGTCTGGCTGATCATGGATTTTATATGTTTTAGATTGTTACTTTGGGTATTTCAAATTGCTATAGCCTTATAAGACCAAGAGAAGACCACTTTCACATGTGATTATGGCACTTTTGCCTATCAAAGAATGCCTTTTGGGTTATGCAATGCACTTGGAAGTGAATTGCAACATAAAATTTTTGCTAAGGGGATAGAGGTATTGTGAAACCCAGTATTTTAATAGCCTTGTTCTTTGATTTTAACTGGTTTAGAATGTTTTTCATATTATTTTTTAGTCATAAAGTACTTCAACTTATTCGTTTTTCAATTCGGCAAATTTTTCGATTTACGCGATTAAATAGCCAGCAAAACTTTGTCCTTTTTCTGCAATGAATACCTGCCGCTGTCTTTATACACATCTAGATGTGTATAAGAGACATCAAATGGTATTTGGACCAACCTTGGAATTCCTTTTAGTCTTCTTCTTGTTGTTTCTTCTTCATTTTTCTCCAGCTGCTGGCCGAACTCCTCTTCTCCATTTTCCCCAAAAATTTTCTTGGATTTCAAGTAGGAATCACTTGGAAGGTAAGATTTTTGTATTTTAGCACTTTTTGGCTTATGGGTTTTATGATCCAAGCTTTAATTTCAAGTTTTGTAGGATTCTTTATGGCTGAGAAAAACCTCTTTGCAGCCTTATATGTGTTGATTTATGTATGTTATGGGTTGTTTTTAGTGTTTTGGAGGTTGGGAAGTGATTGGGGTTGATTTTTAACAACTTTCCATATGGTTAGATTACAAATTTTAAGATTATGAGTTAGGGTTTTGTCTTCCATATGTGGCCTAGAGTGTTATGCTATGAATGCTTATGTCTATGCACATAATGATGTTTTAAGAGTGTTTTAAGGTTAGTTTGGATAGGAATTGAGACTTGAAACCAAGTGGAATTGATTTCCCTTCATTTTGTAAGTAAGCGGAAGTATGGCGCAACTAGGATAATTTGGATAATTGGTTATGTTTGAAGGGTCTTTAATGATCTTTTGATGGTTTTAGGTGTTTTCCTTTGTTGTGGGATGCTATTGATATAGTCCCGGCTATTGCTCCGGTGAATCTTTCCGTTTATGGATTTTGTTGGTTGGTTGAATATGTTGTTTTGAGTTGGGTTGTAACCAAGGTCCCTTGAATACCTTGGAATTGGATTTTGTTGGCAGGGAGGATAGCCTACTTATAGCCTAGGGAGGCGAAGTTTTCGGTTTTTCAGATCTAACTGAGCTTATTATCTCCTAATTCTAGCTGTAATACGAATTTGAGGGGTTAACTAAGTGTAAAACTGGGGTTTTAGCTTGTTGAAGTTGGTCAGGCAATTGTGAAAAGGTCATTTTTTACCAAAGAGCTGTTGGTGTTGTTTTCTATCCATCGCGTCGGTACATCACCAGTCATTCTTTAACTTCTACATCTCTTCTAAGAGTCCTCTTATATCTGTTTTAGGTACCACGCCACCTACCGCCGGCGATCGCGTTCAGTGATCATTTGTGCAGTTTTTGCTTTGATAGGTGGGTAACATAGACCCTCTTCCACTTGTATTTTGTTTAACGACTTTCGAAATATGTTTGGATGGATTTTAAAATGTGTATGATGTTTGGAACTGCATTTTTACCAAGTTTTGGAACTATTGCATATGAAATCGGGACCAAGCTATTTTATGTTAATCAATTAATATGTTTGCAAACTCTTTTGATATGAAAGCATTTTATGACTGTTTTGGCTCATAGGTGACCGAGGTATATAAGAGGTTTTGGATGTGTATTGGAAAGATTTGATTTAAGAGACAGTTCTATAGTCATCCATATGAGACACCATAGTATGCTAAAACATAGCGTAGCCAAAAAGATCCAATCATTTCAAAACATAGTCTGCTAACAGCATAGCGTAGCCAAAAAGATCCAATCATTTCGTAGCCAAAAAGATCCTGTAGGTCATACCTTTGAGCCTAAAAGATACTCATGCTATTTTATTATATTTCGGATTGAAACTGTACTTGGATTTGTTCGCTATGCTTTAGCATACTATGTTTTGAAATGATTGGATCTTTTTGGCTACGCTATGCTTTAGCATACTATGTTTTGAAATGATTGGATCTTTTTGGCTACGCTATGTTTTAGCATACTATGTTTTGAAATGATTGGATCTTTTTGGCTACGCTATGCTTTAGCATACTATGTTTTGAAATGATTGGATCTTTTTGGCTACGCTATGCTTTAGCATACTATGTTTTGAAATGATTGGATCTTTTTGGACTATGTTTTGGACATGCCTGACGTTTAAATGGCATGATACATTTTAGAAACTACTTATGATTATGGTTTATTGATGTTTAAATGGCATGAGACATTTTAGAAACTGCTTCATGACTATGGTTTTCACAAATGTTATTATCTTTATGTTTTCTTTTTATCGAAATGCTTGGCCCCATTTGAAGAGCTTTTATGATATCCACTGAGCTAGTTATGCTCACCCCACGTGATTTATAATTTTTCAGATTAGGTGCTCAGGCTTAACATTTCAAATTTGTGTTGCCAATTTTACCTATTTCTCCAGATTCCACATTACTGGTAGGACTCTGCGGATAATCTTCCAAGCTTCTCTTGTCTCTTATACAGGGGTAGTGTATTAGATAAGTTTTGTATTGATGAACTTTATTTTTGTTGTAGCATCTTTTGTACTAAGAAGGAATTTTGTAATTCGTATTTTTGTGTAAAATGAAATATTCGGTTTTATAGTTAAGAAATGGCTTGATGGTTCTATTACATTGCGGTTAAGTTTGTTGCCCTGTTCGTTTGTGCCTTGCGCTTTGGTCCGGTGTACCATTAGCGCGGCGTGTTACGGTCCCATTTTTGGGGCGTGACAGGTATACAAGGATAAAGTGGAAGTAATTGAAAAACTACCTTCATCCACAATGTTAAGGGAATTAGGAGTTTTCTAGGGCATGCCAAATTCTATTGGCATTTCATTAAGAAATTTTCCCTTATTTCTAAGCCCCTGTGCAATTTATTATTGAAATATGTAGTTTTTAATTTTGATGAAAAATACTTGCATGATTTTGAGGTTCTTAAAAAGGCATTAGTAACTACACCAGTGATTGTATCCTTCGATTGGTCCTTACTGCTCGAGTTGATGTGTGATGCTAGCGATTTTGTTGTAAACGTAGTCCTCTACCAGAAAAAGGACAAAATTTTGCAAGTTATTTACTATGCTCTGGATTTTATTATTGCAATAGTTTGACTAGGAGGTGGTTGACAAAAAAGGTATAATGAAAATACAGTGGCCGACCACTTATCCAAATTGGAGTTTCCACCAGGAAAAAAAATAGTTCACTGCCAATTCATGAGAAGTTTCCAAAAGAGAGGTTGATAGCAGTATGTGTCAACCCATGGTATGCCAATTTAGCTAATTACTTGGTGGCTAAAGTTCTTCTATAAAGACTATATTACAATGAGAAGAAAAAGTTCTTCTTTTATTTGAAATTCTGCTACTTGGATAAACCATATCTATATAAGCAGTGCAGTGATCAAGTGATTCAGAGGTGTATGGCTGAGGATGAAATGGAAAACGTACTACGCATGTATGACTCTTTTCCAGTGGGTGGGCACCATAGAAACCATTGCATAGCTACCAATATACTTCAAGTTAGGTTGTATTGGCCACCATTGTTTCAGGATGTGATGATATTTGTGGAGCTATGATGCTTGTCAATGAACAAGAAACATATCCAAAGGGATGGGATATCCGTTAATCGTATTTTAAAGTTGGAGTTATAATCGACATATGGGGCATTGACATCATAGGCCTATTCCCAAATTCATTTTCCAACAAGTGCATCCAGGTTGTCATAGATATGTCTCAAAATAGGTCGAGGTAGTGGCATTGCCAACAAATGATGCACAAGCGGTTACCAAGTTTATAAAGCACAACATTTTTTCAAGTTTGGTGTTCCAAAGGTTATTATTACTGATGGGGTTTGCACTTCAATAATTTTTAGTTTGAGGCCTTATTGTCCAAATATGGAGTAACACATAAAGTTGCTTTGCCTTTTCATCCCCAAACCTCAGGACAAGTAGAGGTGTCAAATCGGGAGTTAAAACGAATCTTGAAAAAAACAATCAATGCATCTTCGAAGGATTGGTCTTGCAAGTTAGATGATTCATTATGGGCATACCGCACGGCATTCAAAACTTCTATTAGAATGTGGCCATACCGGTTGGTGTTTGGAAAAACATGTCATTCAACCGTAGAGCAGGAGCACAAAGCAATTTAGGCGCGATTCAACTACCTTAATTATGATTACAAGTGGTGGACAATTTCCAATACTTGTAAGTGCATGAGATCGTTTCAAGTAATATAGAAGTGAGTTGAGTATCATTCTCACGAGAACTATGAATAAATGCTAAAATGAATAGTTTCACTACTATTCCAGAAAAAAGATTATGGAAACACTTAAATTTATTAACCTAAAAAACTAACTAATAACTAGGGTAAATACTTAACTAAAATGAATTAAAGAATTAACAAAGATTAGGGTATTTTGATTTCTCCAATTGTTTAAACATAAACTCAGTTTAAGTTATCCTAGATTGATTTCCAAGATTGCCGATAGAATTCCCAATTGTAGTGATGCCTCTTTTAACACCCTAGTCTTAAATCAATGAAAACACCTAAATCCATTACTAACTAGGTGGCATCCCGCAAGTATACGGTTGTAAACTAGTAGCAAAGGAAGTAGGGATCGTTCCCACGAGGATTGTCGATTGCAATTACCAAGGTTCAGGTTTTTAAAGGTAAATGTGTAGTTAAGCTAAATCAATAGGTAGATGATAGAATTATTCTAATGAAAGCTATAATTTTAATTCTAACATAATTTAATCTAATTATAACTAAGATTTAGAACAAAAGCATAAATCAACTAAAAAGACCATAAAGCAATAAAAATTGATTACTAAAGCATTCATTTCTAAAGTAGAAATTAGGAAAAGATTAATTGGGAAATTAAATATTTTTGGATTTTCAATTGGAATTAAGGAAACCCACTAAGAATTAACTAAAAATTAATGTTAGAATTGAAAATTCTTAAATAGAAAGCAAGAAATTGATAAGAACCCTAAATTTCCTAAAAACCATAATTTGAGAGTAAAGAGACTTTTTACTAAAATAAAAAGGAAAGCAAATAAAAATTGTATCTACTTAAAGCTTGTGAAAAACCCACTGCGATTATCTAATAAAAATGTAAACTTGACAAGAAATTTAAAGAAGATCTAAGATGACAGTTAAGGGAACGCTAATTCTATTAGAAAAAGTAACTTGTAGTCTAAGCTATCTTAATCTATCTAGAATTATCTAAAACTCTCTATTCTAAACTATCTACTCTTCCTCTACTTTCTACTCCCTTCTAAAACTCCTTCTAATTAGCTTAAATAGTGCAGCATTATACAAGGCAAAAATCAGAGTTTTTGGGCTGGAAATTACAAATTTGCCCTTACAACTTAACATTTAGCGAGTCGAGATCGCGGTCTGGAAGTTTTGAGACCGCGATCTCGACTCTAAAATTTTAGCACTAATTCCTGAGTAAAGATCGTGGTATGGAATAGTCGAGACCGCGATCTCGACTCTCCTTCCAGCAATCCTCATTTCCTCCATTCGTAATTTAGTCCCTTGAGCTTTGTTCCTTCCAGCTTCTAACCTTTAATTTTTAACCTGCATAATATTAATACCATTAAGCACTTAATTAAACTAAAAATTTAACCCAAAATTAACATAATTAATTCAAAAACGAAAATACAAATACATATGAAAGAAATTAACTAAAATCTTCAATAACTTATCTAATTTCAGAATTTAAACTATCAAAATGCTATAATTTAGAGGAAAATAACTCTAGTTTACTAGAGTTATCACACCCCCAAACTTAGCGTTTTGCTAGTCCCGAGCAAAACAAAGATCAACAATAAATGAAACCTACTAACATTCAAATATTTAAACACCCCCAAAGTTGACGTGACACTTGATGAATCATGAATGTACTTAGAACAATTAAGCGATCTCTCAAGAAATGTTCAACACTACGTAATATGAAAAATATGAGTAAATCAATCCAAAATTGAAATTTCATTTTACAAAGAAGCACAAATTCATTCACTACACAAGATTTCACATCACCAAGCATTACCATTCTCGAAAAGAATTGCTAAAAGTTTTAGTTCTTTTCATTTGAAACATCATTACTTCTCAACTCACAAATATTATAAAGTTAATCAACTTTCTCGACTAAGCATTATGAAAGTAGAAGTTCAATTAGGAATCAACTGAAATGTAATTGTCACACATTTCGGGAATAAACCTATAACAAGGAATAAGCAATATGAGATTAATGATAAGTATTACAAACATTTACTCCTTAACTTATTGGTATACGAAAAATGCAATTACTAATGGCTTAATTCGGAGAAACAACATGGGTACATGTCGGAATCCCGTACTCGCCTTATTACTACTCTAATAGCTTATTTCGGAGAAACAACATGGGTACATATCAGAATTCCGTACATCGCTGGGTTCTTAAATTTCATCTTTATGTATTATAAGAGATTTTGTCTTTTTACAGACGGCCCTAAACCAAGGAAAAGGAGTAAAATGTACCAAAAATTAATCTCGAATATCAATTATTCACAAGTTAGAAGAACATTCCCTATGCAAACACATGAAGTGTCCCAAAATTCCTTCTATTTCAATTAACTCATTTCTTTCCAAAAGATAGTTCATCAACCACATAATATAAATGATTTGATCGATCCATAAGAAACAGCATTTCAAATAAATTTTCCTAAAATTTCAGCACTTCTTTTTGAAAAATAGCAATGCTAAGTTTATGAATTCTTTATATTGCAAATGAACTACTCACTCACACAAAAATTCTTGAAAAGAATCAATCATATACTTCATTCACAAGGTATTGAACATCAAATTTATCATCATTGAGTACCTAATTGATCAACTTTCCATCCATTAATCATCAAGTGGCAACAAAAAATATATAAAATGACCATTTCCAACACAAAAAGATAAACACCCCCAAACTGGAATAGATAATTTTATTCAAGTTGATGAATAAATCATCCTTCCACTCAAGAGAAAATTAAACATCAAGATAAACCCAAAATTAACGAAAACTACTTAAACTATGCCCTACTTTTAAGCCTAGAATTAAAATTGAGTAAAAAAGTCAAGAGCAACCATGCCATGCATCTCAGCAAGTAAGCTTTAAACAAAATCAATATTCCATTCAACTCATCAATGAATGCAAAGATGGCATTAGCTTTGGGCCCTTAGCCATATTACTCTTATTTGGCAATAACCAAACCTTACTAAGTGTCAATTTAAGAATCCAAAAGAAATCTCATCCATAAGGCATCAAAATGTATCACTTGGCATCAGCTTAAGGCCATTAGCCAAACTACTTAAGAACAATACTGAAATACTTCAATTCTAAAAACCGAAAATAAAACAAACATATCTAAAGTAAATAAAAAATTTGGTGTCCAATGAAAATGGGAAAAACATCATCATCCAACAAATTAGTTCAATGATCAAGGCTGGTCGTCTATCTTGTATAAACAAATGGTGGCTGCTGCTCTTCACTCCATCTCATCTTGACCTTCTTCTGCATCACTAGGTTGGGCCTCCTCATGATCATCATCTGCATCTCCTCCAATCGCACCCGCGTGGGTAGATCCCTCGTGATGTGTGGTGGCCGCCGCCGGCGGTGTGTAGTATTGTCCACGAGGTGGACCAAAGTGCCATGCCGGAGGAGGCTGATGGTGGCTGAACCCAAGTACCTAATGAAGTCACCCTTAATGCTTCTCCAATGATGGTCAAGTTATTGTGCAACACCACTTGGCTATAACACTAGTATCCCTGTAGATCATTCCTCTCTTCTTCACTTACTGGAGCATTGAATACTACACCCGGGGGGTATCGGAACCATTGACGTTCTCTGAGGTGGTGGAGGCTGAGGCTGAGGCTGGGCGGGTTGCTCCTCTTGGTGGTGCTTCTCATATTCCCTCACCATCCTATAGACATATTCCCTATTGATCCTACCTCTAGGATGTGTCAATAACACTAAAGGACCAATTGGGCAACCCACTACGGTGCACAGATGGTGAATTAGACTAGGGGCGCAAAATATGGGTCGTCCCGACCTCCCACTCTCTGGAAACCCTTGTCTAATTAGGTGACCAATATTCACTGGGATCCCAGTCATGATGGCATAGATTAAGAGTACCTTGCCTCTCTGGATAAAGCTCAATGCGTTGGACCCCCATAATGCGGCTACTAATGAAATAAAACCACAACTTAGCCACTAATGAGAGTCCTTGACAAGGAAATTTTAATTCCATCTTTAGAAGAAGTGTCTTAACCCACTCAACCCTACTATCACAAATGGCATTTTTTATTGCATCCATGTCCTTATTTTTATTGTTAAAAAATGCCATATATTGATTAGAAGTTACGGGAGGTATGTTAAAGTACGCATTAATCAGATCTGCACCAAAACCCCCCGTATACGTACCTTGCCATCTTCTAACTTGCTTAAATTGCAATGAAATTCTTTGACTAATTGGGTAGCCCCAGGGTCAACCTGAACGTTAAAACCCTCCCAATGCCTTGACCTAATTTGGTCTTCTATATCTGTCCTAGAGCCTTCGTATATTCCCCACTGCATGGTTAGGTCAAAGTTCCTCTCTTTAATTACCTCATGCTTCTCGTTACTCTTAAAAAGTTGTTGAGCCCTATCGCTCGAGAATTGAGGTTCAAATTGATCACCACCCCCCTAATTGTAATGGTTGTTCCGATCCCTCCTTCTCCGCTTGTCCCCTCTCCGAATTTCCTTTTTCTCGAACCAGTCCCTCTCCCTCTCATTCTCACCCTTCTCTCAGCATTACCATAAACCCCTCTTGTCATAATCTAACAAGAATTCAATCACCAATTCACAAAGCTAACCGTCAAGCAAAATTCAACACCAACAAAACACAATCCAAATTTCCAACAATTGTTCAAATAGTTCAACTCAAATACAATTCAAACCAAGAATTTTAACAATTGGACAATTCAAAATTCTTCTAGTACAATTTAGCACCAATCACTTGTCCACAATCCACTAATTCAATCCCAAAATTTTTCATAAATTAATCCACCAATTTCCACAATTGTCTTCAAAAATAACTAATCACAACTAATAATTCAAGGAAAGATATTACCCGTTCTTTTTGGAGTTAAAATTTTCCCAAGAATTGCCCTTTGTTGAAGCAATCCTTGGAGCCAAAATTCTTCTTCAAATCTTCAAAAATATGGTTGCTTTGATGTTTCTATAAAAGAACAGTCCTGTCTCTTATACACATTATGAAGTTTTTGATGAATTTTGGTGAAGAAGAAAGAAGAATTGGGGGATTTGGGGTTCGGGTTTCCGAAAGAGAGAAGAGAAGTGGAGAGGATTTGTGAGAAGAGAAGAAAGGATTCGTCCCTTAAAAAAAATTCTGGAGGTCGAAACTGCGATCTCAAAATTTTGAGATCGCGGTCTGGACTGAGTAAAAAAAAAACTTTGCAGAAGTTCACAGTTGAGATAGCGATTTCAAAAATTTGAGATCGCGGTCTGGACTCGGCCCAAAATTTGCTTTTGCAGAAGTTCACAGTTGAGACCGCGATCTCAAATTTTTGATATCACGGTCTGGACTCGGCCCAAAATTTGCTTTTGCAGAAGTGCACAGTTGAGACCACGATCTCAAATTTTTGAGATCGTGGTCTCGAGCCAAACTTCTGCAAAGTGAAATTTTTTACACTTAGCTGAAATTGCTTCACGTTCTTGACCATTTTTCTCCATTTACAAGGATAACCTATAAAAAAAAAAATTCACAAGTTAGGATGACAATTTTCACTCATTCTCTAGCACCATTTATTCAATTAAAAAAAAAACTCAATTCTTTTTCTCTAATTCAAACCAGTCTACTCAAAATTAAAAATCACACTGAAGGAAAATAATAAGAACTAAATTAAAGACTTGGGTTGCCTCCCAAGAAGCGCTCTTTTATAGTCACTAGCTTGACTAAGAGATGACCCTCATTCTTGTGCTAATCGGACGATCTCTCGTCCAACTTCAATAGTTCCTCCAAAATATGGTTTAAGCCGATGTCCATGGACGTTGAAAGTTCCCTCTTTCCCCTTTATCTCCACCGTTCCATAAGAAAAAGGTTGGATCACTTCAAAGGGACCACTCCATCTTGATTTGAGCTTCCTCGGAAATAATTTGAGTCTTGAATGATAAAGGAGCACCAAGTCACCGACTTTAAATTCCTTCCTTTGGATATGCAGGCCTTATCATGCCAAGACTTTGTTTTTTCCTTAGAGATTATAGAATTTTCAAATGCTTCCCTTCGAAATTCATCCAACTCATTCAAGTCAAGCATCCTTTTTTCATAAGCCTATTTCAACTCAAAATTCAAGTTCTTTATAGCCCACTATGCCCTATGTTCAAGTTCAACCGGCAAGTGAGATGATTTTCCATACACGATACGGTACGGAGACATGCCTATTGGAGTCTTGAATGCCGTACGATAAGCCCACAAAGTGTCATCTAACTTTAACGCCCAATCCTTCCTAGCATTATTCACCGTTTTCTCTAAAATTCTTTTCAATTGTCGAGAGGAAACCTCCACTTGACCCGATGTTAGAGATGATAAGCTAAACAAACCTTGTGTTTCACCCCATAAATGTCATTAATGCCTCAAATTGGAAATTCTTGAAATGTGATCCCCCATCACTAATGATAGCTCGAGGTACCCCAAATCGTGGAAAGATATTCTTGCGAAGGAATTTGCAAGTAACCACTTTGGCTTCATTGGTTGGGATAGCAATTGCTTCAACCTATTTTGACACATAATCCACCGCAACCAAAATGTACTTATTGGAATATGAGACCGGGAAAGGTCCCATGAAATCAATCCCCCAAGCATCAAACACTTCCAATTCAATAATGCCATGAAGGGGCAGCTCATGTGTATAAGAAATATTACCCATCCTTTGACATTCATCACATTTGAGCACAGAATCCCGGGAATCCTTGAACATCAATGGCCAATATAAACCACTTTGTAAGATTTTGAAAGCTGTTCGTTGGGATCCATGATGCCCCCCAACCGGAGATGAATGATAATGTTTCAATACGTCGGATACTTCACACTCCGGAACACATCTCCTTAGGACTTGATCATTGCACTTTCGGAACAAATATGGTTCTTCCCAAAAATAATGCTTAAGTTCCGCAAAGAATTTCCTCCTCTCATTGATGTTAAGCATTTTAGGTACTATCCTTGCCACAAGATAATTCAACAAATATCTGCATACCATGGGCTCACCTCTTTCATCTCAACTAACTTCTCAATTGGAGACTCTTCATTGATTACTCCTTCTTCACGATTGACAAGTCTAGATGCCTCAATTCTTGACAAATGGTTGGCTACCATGTTTTCCACATCTTTTCTGTCAACCACCTCCCAATCAAATTCCTGCAACAAAAGTATCCATCTCAATAAACGTGGTTTAGCATCTTGCTTAGAAAACAAATACTTTAATGCAGAGTGATCGGTATGAACAATTACCTTTGATCCAATCAAATATGATCTAAATTTATCAAATGCAAAAACTATAGCAAGTAATTCCTTTTCTATTGTTGAATAGTTAATTTGTGCATCATTTAAGGTCCTACTAGCATAGCAAATGACATGCAAAATCTTGTTCACTTTTTGACATAGGATGGAGCCTATTGCATAGTCACTCGCATCACACATAAGCTCAAAAGGAAGAGACCAATTTGGTGCTACAATAATTAGGGAACACAATCACTAGAGCATGTTTTTATTCATTGAATGCTTCCAAACAAGAATCATCAAAATGAAATGGACAATCTTTTTGAAGTAGAAATCACAAGGGTCTAGCAATACGAGAAAAGTTCCTAATGAATCTTCTATAAAAACCCACGTGACCAAAGAAACTTCTTACCCCTTTAACAATGATCGGAGGAGGTAACTTTTCAATTACCTCCACTTTTGCCCTATGAACCTCTATTCCCTTTGATGAGACCTTGTGACCCAAAACAATTCCTTCTCTTACCATGAAATGACATTTTTCCCAATTGAGAACTAAATTAGTTTCTGCACATTTCTTCAATACCTTGGACAAATTTTCAAGACAATTATCAAATGAGCTACCAAAAACACTAAAATCATCCATGAAAATCTCAATGCTCTTTTCAACCATGTCATGAAAAATGGCAAACATACAACGTTAAAATGTACTTGGGGCATTGCAAAGTCCAAAGGGCATTCTCCTATATGCAAATAATCAAGTACCAAATGGGCATGTGAAAGTTGTTTTATCTTGATCTTCCGGGGAAATAACAATTTGAAGGTATCCGGAATAACCATCAAGAAAACAGTAATATGCAAAACCGGCCAACCTCTCAAGCATTTGATCAATAAAAGGTAAAGGAAAATGATCCTTTCGGGTGGCTTCATTCAACCTTCGAAAATCAATGCACATACGCCAACCCGTAACCAATCTAGAGGGGAGAAGCTCATTGGTTTCACTTATAATTACCGTAATACCACCATTTTTAGGAACAACTTGAGTGGGACTAACCCACTCACTATCGCTAATAGGGTAAATAATACCGGCTTTCAAAAGTTTAAGAACCTCCTTTCTCACAACCTTTTTTAAAGTAGGGTTCAATCTCCTTTGAGGTTGCCTTATCGGTTTAATCCCTTCATTCATCAAAATTTTATGCATGCATATAGAAGGGCTTATTCCCTTTATATCATCAATAGACCAAGCAAGAGCACTTTTATTCCTCTTTAAGCACCATAGTCAATCTTTCAACTTGCTCATTTGTCAAGGATGCATTCACAATCACAGGGTATGTCCCATTTTTACCAAGATATGCATACATTAAGTGAGTAGGAAGGGGTTTTAGCTCCAAATTGGGGGGTTCGTTGATCGGAGACCCCCTTTTACCTTTTTCTTGAGTTTCTTCCTCTTCATTTTGAAAGCTCTCATCCATCAAGTAACTATAATTCTTCATTCCTTCTTCAGCATTTTGATTTGGCACTTTTGACTCCAAGACCTCTTCTTCCATTAAGAAATTCTCCGTTGCACTCCTACAACAAGGTGAGTTGGAAGTTATCTATCACATCAATATTCATGACATCTTCAAAATTGATGGAAGTTTTAATGAATTAAAGACATTAAATGTAACAATTTCATCATTTATTCGGAATTCCAACTCCCCTTCTTGAACATCAATGAGTGCACGGCCGGTAGCAAGGAAAGGTCTCCCAAGAATGATTGGCATTTCTTCATCATCTTCCATTTCAAGCACAATGAAATCAGCCAGGAGATAAAGTTTGTAAATTTTACAATCACATCTTCAATGATCCCCTTCAATCTGCAAGTTGCAATGAGACACTTGTTGATTTCAATTGACCTCCATTTAGCTTCTTAAATACTCCAAAAGGCATGAGATTTATCGAAGCTCCTAAATCACATAATGCTCTTCCAAATTGTAAACCACCAATCTCACAAGGTATAAAAAATGAACCGGGATCTTTGAGATTTTATGGCAACATCTTTGTAAGTAATGCACTACAATGCTCCGTTAAGCACAAAATTTCATCACCATGCAATTTTCTTTTTGAAGTAAGGACTTGTTTCATGAATTTGGCATAGGTAGGCATGTTCTCAAGTGCTTCCATAAAAGGGATGTTGATCTCTAACTTTTTGAAAATCTCTAGAAACTTCTTGAATTTCTTCGACTTCTCTTTATCCCTTAACCTTTGAGGGAATGGCACATTTACATTCTTAGTCCCTCATGATGCTTAGGATCCTTGCTTTCATTGCTTTGTGAGTTAGGCATCATAGATGTGTTCATCATTTTGTCTTAGATAGTTGAAGGCTCCCCTTTTCCTTTGTCTTCATCTTCAACCCTTTCTTGTTCTCCATTCTTCAATAAATTCTTCACAACTCTTTCTTCCAACTCTTTTCCACTCCTAAGTGTAATAGCCTTGCATTGCTCCTTAGGATTTGGAATAGTGTCACTCGGAAGCACTCCTAATGGCCTCTCATTGTTTAACCTTGCCAATTGTCCCAATTGAAGTTCCAAATTTCTTATTGAAGCCTTCAAATTCTCATAATCTCTTTTACGTTCTTCGGCTTTCCTATCCAATTCCCTTCTCAAGTACTCGGCTTCTCTTCTCCAACTTTCTTCACCCAAATTATCTCTAGGAGCATATTGATCATAGTACATGGGTTGGGAAGAATTTGCATAATGGAACGGATGTCTTTGATATTGTTTTTGAAAAGAAGGATTTGGGGAAATTTTGATATGAGTTGGGTTGGACATTTCTTTGATGTGGTGGTTGATAAGGTCTAGATGAGGAATTCGGGGCTTGAGTGTGTTGGGCATTTTGAGGTGTAGGATTTGGTTGGTAAGGATGGTTGGATTGGCTGTTGGTATTACTCCAGGAGAAATTTGGGTGATTCCTCCATGACGGATTATAAGATTCCCATAAGTATAAGAGATTGGTTCCTTGGAAATGAAGATTGATTAGTCACATAATTGACTTGCTCATTAGCCCCATATGGCATTTCACAATTCCCATTGGCATGGCCGCCTCCACAAAAATCACATGTCATGCTTGGTTGAATTGGAGAAGAAGTCATAGCATTCACACTACTAGGTTTCCTTATATTCTCCAACGCCTTTGCCATGTTATTCATCACATTCATGAACCTGCTTTGTTATAAAAGGGTGTCTTGCTGTTTAGATTCAACGTTCCACTACTTGCATTTGATTGATTAGCTTGATGTTACGAACCACCGGTGGAGTTATCGGTCCAAGATGGTAGTGGTTGTATGCCATCCTATTTAACAACTCTTGAGCTTCTTCCGAAGTCTTGTATGAGATAGAACCGTCGGCGGAAGCATCTACGATGGATTTTGTCTCTTGAAGTAGACCATTATAGAAAGTTTGAACTTGAAGCCACAAAGGAATGGCGTCATGTGGGCATTTTCTTAGCAACTCTTTGAATCTTTCCCAAGCTTTCCCAAGGCTTTCACCAACATTTTGTTTGAACGATGTAATCTCATTCCTTAATTTAGTGGTTGCCGCGGGAGGAAAATACTTTGCCAAGAACTCTTGAGCGAGTTGGTTCCAAGTGGTGAATGTTCCTTGGGCATGGGATTACAACCACGACTTTGCCCTATCATGAAGAGAAAAAGGAAATACCCTCATCCGAACACAATCCGGATGTACTCCATTAAACTTAAATGTGTCCAAGACTTCTTCAAAATTCATAAGGTGAGTGTATGGGTGCTGGTCCTCATTTGGTCCACCTCCGAACATAGCATGGGCTTGGAGCATTTGGATTAGGCCTGGCCTGATTTTGAAATTGTTGGCTTGCACGGGCATCCGTGCAATTCTTGAGTTCGCCCCATCAAAATTAGGCAAAGCATACTCCCTCAATGGCCTTCTATTCCCATTCATGTCATTTCCATTCCTATAGCCACCCAATCCATTATTTCCAACTACCTCTTCTTCTTAGTTCTCCATGTTCACATTCCCTTGTTGAGCATTAGCATGTGCCATTTCTATCCTTTCTTGTTCTTGTTGCACCCTTCTCAACCTTCGAATTTGTCTTAGCTCTTTCTGCCTTTCCTTGTCTAGGCAAATGAATGTCTCTTGAGTACTTCTTACCATACACTACACAACCAAGGAAAATAGTCAATTGGAATTCCAAGTCAATTCCACAAGATAACCAAATCAAACATAAAAATTAACAAAATTAAAAACTAAATTAAACTAATCTAAAGTGCTTAATCATCATTGATCATACACGACCCATAAAGCGCTTGATATTGCCAAAAACCAAAGACAATCCCCGGCAACGGCGCCAAAAACTTGATGCCTCTTTTAGCACCCTAGTTTTAAGTCAATGGAAACACCTAAATCCTATCACTAACTAGGTGGCATCCCGCAAGTATACGGTTGTCAACTAGTAGCAAGGGAAGTAGGGATCGTTCCCTCGAGAATTGTTGATTGCAATTACCAAGGTTTAAAGGTAAATGTGTAGTTAAGCTAAATCAATAGGTAGATGATAGAATTATTCTAATGAAAGCTATAATTTTAATTCTAACATAATTTAATCTAATTAAGACTAAGATTTAGAGCAAGTGCATAAATCAACTAAAAAGACCATAAAGCAATAAAAATTGATTACTAAAGCATTCATTTCTAAAGTAGAAATTAGGAAAAGATTAACTAGGAAATTAAATATTTTTGGATTTTTCAATTGGAATTAAAGAAACCCACTAAGAATTAACTAAAAATTAATGCTGAGAATTGAAAATTCTTAAATAGAAAGCAAGAAATTGATAAGAACCCTAAATTTCCTAAAAACCATAATTTGAGAGTAAAGAGATTTTTTACTAAAATAAAAAGGAAAGAAAATAAAAATTATATCTACTTAAAGTTTGTGAAAAACCCACTACGATTGTCTAATAAAAATGTAAACTTGACAAGAAATTTAAAGAAGATCTAAGATGAAAGTTAAGAGAAAATTCTATTAGAAAAAGTAACTTGTAGTCTAAGCTATCCGAATCTATCTAAGAGACATCTAAGGAGTCTATTCTAAATTTCTACTCTTCCTCTACTTTCTACTCCCTTCTAAAACTCCTTATAATTAGCTTAAATAGTGCAGCATTATACAAGGCAAAAATCAGAGTTTTGGGCAGGAAATTACAAAATTGCCCTTACAACTTAACATTTAGCTAGCCGAGATTGCGGTCTAGAAGTTTTGAGACCGCGATCTCGACTCCAAAATTTTAGCACTAATTCCCGAGTCGAGATCGCTGTCTGGAATAGTCGAGACCGCGATCTCAGCAATCCTCATTTTCTCTATTTTGCAATTTAGTCCCTTGAGCTTTGTTCCTTCCAGCTTCTAACCTTTAATTTTTAACCTGCATAATATTAACACCATTAAGCACTTAATTAAACAAAAAATTTAACACAAAAATTATCATAATTAATTCAAAAACGAAAATACAAATACATATGAAAGAAATTAACTAAAATCTTCAATTACTTATCTAATTTCGGAATTTAAACTATCAAAATGCTATAATTTAGAGTAAAATAACTCTAGTTTACTAGAGTTATCATGTAGCTATTACGCAATGGTCATGTAATAATAACTCGTTTTTCACTAATTTTTTCGTCTTTGGTCCAGCACAAATAATTAGAAGTAAACAAATTTTAATTAAGAACATGGAACTATTAAAATAACCACATGAATCGTTTAATCCTTGGTCCACATTGGCTCAATTTATAGTTTTTGGTAATTGCTAGATGTTTAAGTCATAAACACGCAAATCACTTGGTCACTCTTATCACATATGCACAAAATCATTCAAGAATTGAAAGCATTAATAATGTAACAAAAACATCAATCCTTCAATGAAAATCTACAAAAAATAACAATAAAACATGAGTTCACGCAATTACAATGGGCTACAACTCAAAACCGTAACAAAGAGATCTAGAACATGAAAAATGATAAAAGAAAAATAAAAACATAATTTACTAACATAAGAAATATCTATGAAGGTTTAAAAATACTTCTCTAATGAAAAGTTGTAAGTTCTTAGTCCAAGATTGTCAATCTTGCACCTCTTGTTCAATTTTATTTGAAAAACAAAGAAAACCCTAGTCTAATCTTGCAGTCCCTAAGGGGAGACTGACTAATAATATGATTTTGAGGTCCTAGAGACCTCTATTTACATATTTTAAGAGTTACAAAGTTAGGGCTCTAAATAGGTTTCAAAACAAACTAAAATGGGCCCAAAACAAACATCAAGAATTACTAAAAATACTCAAAATTGTGAGATTGCACAGCGTGGGGCTGAGGCCTAGAAGGCACAGCCATGGCTAGCCAACTGTGGTAGGGCACGGCTGAGGAGCCTTTGGGTGCAGCCATGCCCAGATCCTAGCTTGACCTTACTGTTTAACTCTATTTTCACTTTACTTTCTTCCCATTTGACCCCAAAAGCACTCCAAACCTACAAAAAAATAAAAAAATAAGGTTATTTAAACACTTAAACACATAAAATAACATTTTAGAAAAAAAACCTAAAATTACTAAAATACTCGTACTTTCTAAACATAGTTTCGAAAACCAATTAAAACCCAAGCTAAAAAACATGTAAATCATTCTCTTTTAGAAAGTTAACTCAACTTCAACTTTACGTTTTACTCGTCCTGAGTAAAGAAGCACAAAAAAAAAATTTTATAGCACATTAACTTTCTTCAAGGTGTCAGAAGACTACATAAGTAGAGAAATGAACTCAACATGTGTACGAAAGAACCTTGCTCAATCAACCCCAAATTATCATTATTGAAAATGCTAATCTCTCCACTCATAAAGGCAAATATCACTCACTCACTGATAACTCTGAACCTAGAGTCATATGTATCCTTAACTTGATGATTTTTTTAATAATTTCAAGCATTCTTAGTGTTTTAATGCGTATATTTGTCTATTGTTGCTTTATGTATTAGAATGTGTTAGTATATATTTATTAAGTGTTTTACCACTTGTTCAGGTGTTAATTATCCTATTTTATTAGGTTTTGTGTTTAGAATTTGTATCATGTCTTTAACCTAACTCCATTGGGGACCTCAACAACCATACCGCACATCAAGGCAGCTACATGGTCTAGGAATTTCGATAGAATTAAACTAACTGTTGATGGATCTTTCTTTGGCAATCCGGGTAGAAATGGTGGTGGTGGAATTGCCAGGGATCTCTCTGGCAGTGTAGCTTTTGAATTTGCAAATTTTTTTTGGTAATGTTGCCAGCCTCTAAGCTGGGGCTAATGCTTTATAGCACGGCATTAGACATTGCTACTCATATTCAATCGACTATGCAACTATTGAAATAGACTCAAAGGTTCTTCTTGACATTGTTAACTAGAAATCATCAACTCCTTGGCAGCTAGATGGAGTTATCTGAAAAATTCAGGACCTTTTGTCCCAATGCCATTTTGTACCAACATGTATATCATGAAGCAAATTTTGTGGCTGATCTCCTATCAAAAGAAGGTAGCAGTAATAGGGACCTTTTATTCCATTCATATGATATTCCTTCTTTTATAACTAGATGTATTTTTCTTAACTCTTTAGGTACACCTTTTGTTTGAATAGGAGGAACCTAAAGTATTTTTGTCTTTTTCTCTCTTAATAAAAAAGCCTTCGGGGCTTTTGATCCCAAAAAAATAAATCCTAACTCCGTTGGGAGTTACGATTTTTATTTGTCTTTCATTGTCTTTCATTTTGGGTCACTTTTGTGAGAATTTTACTTAAATGTTTAGAAGTTAGTTTAATTATTTTGCTCCGAAAATCTTGTGTTTATTATAGCTACTAATATTCTCCTATGTGTTAGGGTTCAGTAGGAGAAAATGGCGCATCAATCAAATCCTAGATGAAGATTTTCGGAGCAAAATAGTGAAATGTTACAGTCCGTAATACAATACCAAAATCTAGTCTCGCGATCTCAAATCAAATTTTTGGAGAGCTGTTTTTCATATTTCAGTTGGCATCGTGACATCAAACCTAGTGCAAATTTTCGGTGTTGCGATCTCAAAATGCATTAAGGGCGAAAAAAGTTTTTGTTTAGGGCTAATTTTTGCAGCACCATTCTCCCACTACTCTGGCACTATATATGCTTCTTTTAACCCTCAGTTGTGGAAGGGGAAGTGTTCTCTAGTTTGGGGAGAATAAAAATTTCAATTCAACAAGCAATAAAAATCGCACGCTCACAAGTATGCGGTGCTAGATAGTAGTGTAGAGTAAATGGGATCATTCCCACGAAGATTACCGGATTAGCAAGTACTAGGATTTACGTGCCTATTTATATAGTTAGGCCGTTCAATGAAAAGGGAAAGCTAGCAATAATCAAATTCACCATTTTAAACATGTAATTAAAGAAAACTATAAAGCAAACTATCTGCTAAAACAAGTAAATTGAACAAGTCAACAATTAGGTGGAAGATCAACTACTTTAATCTACTAAAGACAAGTAAAGAAATCACGTAAAGTTACTCTAACTTAACTAAATTGAAACTAGATTTAGAAAGCATTTAATCTAAATTAACTAAAGAAAGCAATAAGAAAGATTGTAAAGGAAGAAATTGCAATTTCTAAACTAGAATTTGCAAAGAAAAATACTTGAAACAAAATATTTTTGAATTTTTTATGAGAATAAAGAAAGCCTACTAATATTTACTCGAATTTAAATCAAGGAAATTGAGATTTTTTAAACTAAAAATCACTAAATTACCAAGAACCCTAGAAACTTATAAAAAGCTTGAAATGGAAGTAACTAATTTTGATTGAAAATATAAATTAATGCAGGTCATAAAAATTATATCTTCTTGAAGTTAAAGATTAACCTACTAAGACTAATTATTCAAAATTAAAACTTACAAGAAATTGAAAACAAGATCTAAAAAAAATTGAAAGAGAACTTTGTATTAAACTAGAAATTTGGAGTTTAAGCTAACACTAATCTATCTACTACTCTACTAACTACACTACCACTAACTCTGTCCTATTATATATATTCGAGTATTTTACAAGCCAAAAATAAAAATTTGTTGGACAAAAAATTACAAAAATGCCATAATTACTTAAGTTGTTGCGCCACGACACCAAATATCCATGTCGTGAAATCGAGCTAAAATTTACTAAATGAATCTCCACTTCCATGTTGCGATATAGAAATCACATGTTGCAACATCGAGCCTGTTTAAGTTCAAGTCTTCAATTCTTCAATAATTTCACTTTGGGCCTGGAACTTTTGTAATCTTGACTTCCATCTTTCAATTCCTTACCTGCCAGCACCCTTAACTAAATAAGTAACCTGTCAAATTAACTAAAATTGATTAAAAAATCATGATATTTACGAAAAAATGCAAATGCAACTACGAAATGTGACTAATTAAATTAAACATACCAATTATGTGGAAGTTTCATTGAGATTAAACTAACAAAATGACATAATGGATGAAGCAAAACACATCTAGTTTACTGGCTTTTGCTAGTCCCGAGTAAAACAAGAAATGAAACGACTTTAGTAAACACTAAAACACTCATACCACCAAATTGGCAACACAAAAGAAGAACAATGGATGTACTTATAAACAATAAAGAATTCTCTCAAGGGAGCTCAAATACCATATGGCAATTGAACTATTTCAATTAGTCACTACAAGATTTCTAATTTCTCAAAAATCATAAGTTTAGCTGCTACAAAAAAACTTCAAATTACCAAGCTTTAACCAATCTCAAAAATGTTATCAAAAAGTAAGTTCTATTCATTCAAAGCATCATTTTTTTCTCAAATCACAAGTATTACAATGTTGTTCAACCATCCTGACGAGGTAGGAAGGAAGTAGAAGTTTATTAGGAATCTACCTATATGCACAAGCCACACAAGTTGGGAACATTAATCTA
Organism: Cinchona pubescens; assembly: GCA_025175665.1. Lineage (NCBI taxonomy): Eukaryota > Viridiplantae > Streptophyta > Magnoliopsida > Gentianales > Rubiaceae > Cinchona > Cinchona pubescens. The sequence continues at coordinate 1,995,674 of JANKKI010000114.1, forward strand.
TCAAGGAAGGAGTAGTATGATATCAATGATAAGTATTACAATCATTCCCCCCTCCCCCCCAAACCTTCCTACATTTTAAAATGTAATTCCTAATGGGTTAATTTGTAGAAACAACATGGGTATATGCTAGAATCCCATACTTTCCTTATTCATAAATGCAAAGTTTTTTTTCACGTGGCCTTAAACCAAGGAAGACTAGTCAAACATACCTAAGATTAATAACTAATACCAATCATTCACAAACTAGAATAACATTCCCTATGCAAACACACAAAATGTCCTAAATTCCTTTTATTCCATTTAAACCAATTTTTCAAAAAAATAAATCGACCAATAAAGTAATAGTTTTGATTCAATCAAAAAAAATATTTCAAACGAATTTCACCCATAATATTAGTCCCACTTTTTGAAACAAACCTTTGAAATTCTTGTGTTGCAAAAGAACTACTCACACACACTTAAGTTTATGAAATGTCCAATTGATATAGTTCAATCATATAGTTTTGCAAGTCAAGTATCATTATCGAGTACCAAATTGATTAATTTTCCACCCAAGGGCCATCAAACACACACATACAAACATAAAATGACCATTTCCGACACAAGATGTGGACACACCCAAACTTCAATCTTTTATTAATTGGATGAGTAAAAGATTCCATCCACTCACCCAAAATTCAAATATCTTAACATATAAAAACTACTTCTAAAAGCAATAATAGAATAAATATAACAATATTCTAGCAAGATAAACACCATAAAGTGTTTCACTAAGAGAAACATTAAACCATGCCATGTAATAAATCAAAGACGATCACAATAGTCAATTCTACAGTGAAAGCATCAACAAAAAGCCGTGGCACGCTGGAGAAGCCACTATCATAGCTCAAATAAGTAAATCAATTAAGACTATAATAAGTATCAAACCAAGCATTTATCCACAAAAATTCAAAATGATCAATTCAAGTCAACCATAAATAAAAAGTCACATGGCGTCAGCGAAAGACCCTTAGACAATGTACTCCAAAGTAAAATATCCAAACCAAAATATCTAAAAGCCTAAAATAAACATGATAAAGTAAAAGTACTAAGGAAATGAAAGTAAAAATAATTTTCAAATTTTCTAAATCCCTTAAGTGAATAAATCATGAAGCATTGATGTAGAATGGTGTCTTCTCTAGGTGTCCCCAAAATCTGTCATTCTTTCTGTCCTGCTCTATCTCCTCATGCTCATCCTCTACTCCACTGTGCTGGCTTTTCTCGAACTCATCATGTTGCACTACACTGGTACCATCATCTTGTTGTGGATCACCTCGGTGCATAGGTATCTTCGGTGGTGTGTAGTACGGCTGTCCACGAGGTAGGCCACAATGCCAAAGTATAGGCTATGGTAACTGCACCCAAGTATTGAGTAATGTGGTCTTTAGAACTTCTTCTATCACAACCATATTGTTGTGCATCTCCAACTGACTGTATGTCCAATATCATTACAATTCATTCCATTCCTCTTCTGTAATGGTGCATTACAAACATAATCTGGTGGTAAAAAGATGTATCATGTTCTTGGAAGAGGTGGTAGAGGCATGTGAGCTTCTTTGGGAGATGATTCTTTTCATACTCCTGAACCATCTTTTAGATATATTTCCTATTCATTCTACCTCTCCGATGTATCATTGGTTCATCTGGAGTAATGGGACATCCTGCGGTAATCCATAAATGTGTCATTAGACTAGGTGCACAAAAAATAGATCTCTTGGACCTCCGACTATCGAAGAATCCCTGTCCAATAAAACAACCCACATCTAATGGCATCCTCTCAATATAGCATAGACTAATAACACTTTATCCCTCAGAATATAACTCAAAGAATTTGACCCCCGAGTTCGATAACTAATGAAATAAGACCATAATTTTGTCAAAAGAGTTAAAACTATGACGAGGAAATTTCTATTCCACCATCTTTGAAGTATTTAACACCAAATCAACATAAACATCACACAAAACTTTTTTAATTTCATTCATACCTTTGTCCTTATAATGCACAGAGATTGGTATTCAACAGATGGAACAAAAGGTACAGTAAAATAGGCATTAATTACATCAACACTAAAATCAGCCAATACTCCCATGACTCTCACTTTACCATCATCTAGATCAAAAAGTTTGTAATGAAACTCCTTGACTTACTTGGTATACCCTAACTCGACTCCACTGTCAAACCTCTCCCAATGCCTTGACTTAATTTGTGCCTTTATTTTCTTTCTTGAATCTTCATAATCTCCCCAATGCATAGATAAATAAAAACCCCTTCCTTAATGACCATTTGCTTCCCACTATTTTGAAATAACAATTTTGCTCTCCCACTCAAGAATTGAGGTTCTACAACTTGTTCATTGGCCCCACTTGACTTCCCAATCTTTTTATCGGATTTTCTTATACTCCCATATCCCTACTTCTTCCTCTGCTACCTCTACCACCATAAACTCTCCTTGTCATTTTTCTAAAAAAATTCAACATAAACAATTAAAATGCTCCTTGTAAGGTATTCAAAAACAATAATCAAAGATGCTCAATTCACAAACAATTCCAGCACAATTGACCATGATAATAATCCACCAAAATTCCACAAATTAAGAAAATTTCCCAAAGCAATTAACAACAATCCACCACAAAATTACGCCCAAGTAATTCACAGTCAAATTGGTAGAAAATATTCACAAAAATTCGCAGCATTAGAATGCCCAAAATCACCAACAATTCTTGACAATTCCAAACATTCAAAAATTGTAAAATTACAACAATCTTGCCAATTTATTCCAAAATGATGATCATACAGGCCTAAGCACATGAGAATTGGAGGATATTACCCATTTAAATCGATAAAAACCAATTTTGATCGGTTGAAGACCACTCCGTTGTAGCTTGAAGCCCCAAATTGTTGTTAGGATGACTGATGATGAAGACGAATTGTGGGGTTGGATTATGTGTGTTTGTGAAGGAATTAGTGGAAGAAATTTGAAGAATTGAAGAATTGAAAGAGAAGGTGTACAACTAGGGTTAGGAATTGGGAAAAAAATTGAAAAAGAAGAAGAAGAAAATAGTTTATAATTTTGATTCTACCAATTTTGATGTCGTGACATCGAATTAAAATGAGATTTTAAAAAGTGCTTTGATGTTGCGACATCAAGACATGGAGTGATACATGTGCCCTCCACGTGCCTCGATGTTGAGACATTGAATCCGATATCATGGCATTGAGCTTGGCTAAAATTTCCTGAGTCCCAGAACTTCGCTTTTGATGTCATGACGTCAAATCTAATGTTCCAACATGGACCCTGTTTTAGTAATACTGGATTTTAAACACTAAGAAAATTTTGCCTTCTAATTCATCACTTCTCTTCAAGTCCATACACCACCTACAAACAATAAAAATACAAGTTTAGAAGACCATTTTCACTCATTCATTAGCACAATTTATTCAAATTAAAAGTAAAAATTTGTAACTAAAATCTAAACTAAAAACAAAAAAAAATCACACCAATTAAAAACTAAACCTAAAGTAACACCAAAATCAAACAAAACACGGAGTTATTGGCTTGGGTTACCGCCTAAGAAGCGATCTTTTACAGTCACTAACTTGACTATGGCATGATTTAATCATTTCAAGCCTTTAAAAGTGGTCGGCTATCGTTTGCCTTTTGGTTTACATGGGAAAAGCTTGACACCGTTTTTCTCAGCTATAAATGGTTGATTCTCGTCTCTCACTTGAACATGTCCTTTTTTCCATATTTTTTCCAAGGCTAGTGCACCAATTATCACATCTAATTACTTCTTGATCCAATTTCTTTTATTTTTATAACTTTTCAACTTTTTCCATAAAACATTTTTCGATCCCTTGCACAAGTCTCATGATCTTTCATCACACTACACCCATTGTCAGATTGTTTTTCCTTCAATTCAATTTTTAAATCTTCTTTTCCTCCAACCACCTCTTTCAGTTATTTCCCATCATCGACCTTGACCTACCAACAAGAGAATCAAGAGAATGATTAGCACAACTTTCCTCAAACATTGGGACGCTATCATTATGATGAAAAACATCAATTTCAACCAATTTATTTTCAACTTGTAAAGTTAACTTCCCTCTGTTAACATCGATCAATGCATATGCAGTTGACAAGAAAGGCCTCCCCAATATTAGTGAATTTCACTTTCTTCTCCGGTGTCTAATACCAATAAATCAACTAGGAAAACCAATTTTCCTGCTTTAAGAAGTATGTCCTCCAACAAGCCATAGGGTTTCATTTAAGACAAATCCACTAATTGGGGAGTGATTTTGGTTGGTTTTTCATTGGTAAGTCCCAACTTGTCATAAATATTCATGTAGTCTCCTTTAGAATTGAATATACTTTTGTATTGAGCTTTCTAGATTTTCCCAAGGATATCAATTGTGAGTCTCTCCACTGTCACGCCCCAAAAACGGGACCGTAACACGCCGCGCTAATGGTACACCGGCCCAAAGCGCAAGGCACAAACGAACAGAGCAACAAACTTAACCGCAATGTAATAGAACCATCAAACCATTACTTAACTATAAAACCGAATATTTCATTTTACACAAAAATACGAATTACAAAATTTCTTCTTAGTACAAAAGATGCTACAACAAAAACAAAGTTCATCAATACAAAACCTATCTAATACACTACCCCTCTCCAAACAAAGGGCCGGTGTACCATTAGCGCTCGTCATAGTTTAACTCTTTTGACAAAATCTGGAGAAAATCTAAAAGGTATAAGAACGCGGTGGAGAGTCAAAAACGAGCACCTAATCTGAAAATTTATAAATCACGTGGGGTGAGCATAACTAGCTCAGTGGATATCATAAAAGCTCTTCAAATGGGGCCAAGCATTTCGATAAAAAGAAAACATAAAGATAATAACATTTGCGAAAAACCATAGTCATGAATGAGGCAGTTTCTAAAATGTCTCATGCCATTTAAACGTCAATAAACCATAATCATAAGTAGTTTCTAACATGTATCATGCCATTTAAACATCAGGCATGTCCAAAACATAGTCAAAAAGATCCAATCATTTCAAAACATAGTATGCTAAAGCATAGCGAACAAGTCTAAGTACAGTTTCAAATCCAGAATATAATAAAATAGCATGAGTATCTTTTAGGCTCAAAGGTATGACCTACAGTACTAGCCAGATCTAGTAATCTACCACATCTACTAGTCTGACCTGGAGGTCAAGTTATCCCAGCACAAGACCCCGTAGTCAAATAGTTCATAATATCATAGCATCTAGATGTGTATAAGAGACAGTCTTCCACTTGTATTTTGTTTCATTGGACATGTAAAAAGATGTTTACAAAATTATATACCTAGGTCACCTATGAGCCAAAACAGTTATAAAATGCTTTCATATCAAAAGAGTTTGCAAACATATCAATTGATTAACATAAAATAGCTAGAGTTAAAAAACCGAAAAACTTCGCCTCTCCCTAGGCTATAAGTAGGCTATCCTCCCTGCCAACAAAATCCACTCATTCCAAGGTATTCAAGGGACCTTGGTTACAACCCAACTCAAAACAACATATTCAACCAACCAACAAAATCCAATTCCAAGGTATTCAAGGGACCTTGGTTACAACCCAACTCAAAACAACATAATCAACCAACCAACAAAATCCATAAACGGAAAGATTCACCGGGGCAATAGCCGGGACTATATCAATAGCATTCCACAACAATCCATACCCCATAACCACTACAATTAACTCTATTACAACATTAGAGCAACAACCTATGGGTGGAATTCCTCTTTACTATCAAACTGAAATTTTTACCGATTAGCCACATGCATGATTCAAACATGCTTCCTATCCAACCCACTACCAAGGAAACACTTAAAACCATCAAAAGATCATTAAAGATCCTTCAAACATAACCAATTATCCAAATTATCCTAGTTGCGCCAAACTTCCGCTTACTTACAAAATGAAGGGAAATCAATTCCACTTGGTTTCAAGTCTCAATTCCTATCCAAAGCACTAACCTTAAAACACTCTTAAAACATCATTATGTGCATAGACATAAGCATTCATAGCATAACACTCTAGGCCACATATGGAAGACAAAACCCCAACTCATAATCTTAAAATTTGTAATCTAACCATGGAAAGTTGTTAAAAATCAACCCCAATCACTTCCCAACCTCCAAAACACTAAAAACAACCCATAACATACATAAATCAACACATATAAGGCTGCAAAGAGGGTTTTCTCAGCCATAAAGAATCCTACAAAACTTGAAATTAAAGCTTGGATCATAAAGCCCATAAGCCAAAAAGTGCTAAAATACAAAAATCTTACCTTCCAAGTGATTTCTAGAAATGGTTCAAAACATTGAGAGAGGATTATAAATGTCAAGAGGGGCAACAGAGAGTGGATGTGAGGAAGAAATGAGGAAGAAACAACAAGAAGAAGACTTCCTTCTCTCCACAAGTTGACCCAAATAGTACCCAAGTTGACCAAATAGTCTCCAAGTTGACTATTTGACCCAAAAACTAATTTTTTGCTACTAAATTAACATTATAAATCAGCCATCAAACAACACTCACACACCACAATGCACTAATTACACTTAGTAGCCTTTTTTGACCCGTTTACCCTGGTTTAAAATCGCGTAAATCGAAAAATTTGCCGAATTGAAAAACGAATAAGTTGAAGTACTTTATGACTAAAAATAATATGAAAAACATTTTAAACCAGTTAAAATCAAAGAAAAAGGCTATTAAAATACTGGGTTTCACATCCACTCTCTGTTGCCCCTCTTGACATTTATAATCCTCTCTCAATGTTTTGAACCATTTCTAGAAATCCTCTTTCAGATCTTCTAGTCCTTCCCATTGAACAGGAGCTCTTCTGAAACTGGAATTCCATTTGGACAAAGACAAAATAGAGTGTGTTCTAATGACTCAAACTTTTGTCTCACAAATCTTGCAAGTATCTTCACCAATCTTCAGCCTTTTGTTTACTACTGCATCTACTTGAAGAATATTGCCTGCCCCAACACTTCGATAGAAAGTGTTTCAATTTGCCTTTTACTTTCATCTTCCAAACAAAATCCCAAACCTTTGAACTCTAATTTTTGCTGCTGCATTCAGCCTTATTCTATCTGTCTTTGATCTACTTTCTTCTTCATTTCCTTTCCTATTCATAGCTTGAACTTATGAACAGTCTCCATCCTTAGAGTGTTTCCAAACCAGCTTGTCCTTGGCTTGCCTGCTACTATTGGGATTGCGGCAATTGTATTTGCTTCCTGTTTATTGAAAATTTATTGAAGGGCACATTCCATTGACCTTATCTCAATAGCTAGTTCGCTAGTCTCACCTTTCAATTGGAAGGTTTTTCACTTTTGACTCTACCATCATAGTATTCAGGAATCTAGCTATCTAGCCAAATATCAATGGACTTGCCATCTCCCACTCCTTTTATCAGGCTCCTTTAGGAAGGTTTTTAGTGTTCATATTGCTTTGCCAGTACCAAGATGCATTTTTGGGCATCTCAATCTTCCAAGATTGAACCTGATCGGAAGTACTTAACTTTGAGAACTTTGCTGACAAGTAGTTAGGTATGCTGATCAGTCTCCAAATTTGTAGTTCCAGTAATGCAGTGTTGAATATTTGTATATCTGTGTATCCCATTCCTCATTTATTTTTACTATTATACAGCTTTTCCCAATTCACCCTATGTGTGTTCTTGTTTTGTTAATCATCTCTCCACTAGAATCTTGCCACCATAAAACATAGCTCCTTACACAATTTCTAAGATAATTTGAAACATGACATTGTGTAGTTGAGCATTGCCAGTGCTACTTCTTTAAGTAAGACCTTTCTTCCTGATAAGCTCAAAAGCTTCGCTTTTAAACTTTGAATTTTATTATGCACCCTTCCTCTAATGAATCTAAAAATCTGGATCTTTGGATCTGCTCACCACCATCTTACTGTCAGATACTTTTCCTAGGTAACCAGCTTGATTCTTCCTATTTTGTTGCAAAGCTCATTAGCTAACAATGCTCAGCGGTGTTTTTGTTGAAAATTTTTGTTAACTTCTCCAGGTTGATACATTATCCTAATGTGGCTTCATCTTTTCTCAATAATTTGAAGATCTCATCAGCTTCACTCTGAATAATATTATAAATAATCATTGTATTATCAACAAAGAATAAAAGAAGAAAATTTAGGACCACTTTTACTAATGCTAATAACATTAATTTTTTGACTGATTGTTGCTTGTTTAAGCAGATTCAAGAACCCTTCTTACAAAAAAAAAAAAAAAAAAAAGATAGGAGGACAGTGGATCCTCTTGTCTAATTCCTCTACTAGGCTTAACATGGCCTAGTTTCACATCATTAATACTAAAAACATAAGAATAGTAGAAATGCAGGTTATAGTCCAATGGATTAATTTTTCACAAAAACCCATATTTTCTGTAATTGCTTTCAAAAAGGACTATTCCACCCTATCATAAGTTTTGGACATGTCTAATTTTTAAATCAGCCAATTTTAACTTTCTTTACCTGTTTCTAATATGATGCATGTACTCATGTGCAATCGCCACATTATCTAAAATCTATTTTCCGGGAACAAAGATAGATTGCTTGTAGCTTATACAATGATTTAGGTGAGGATTTAATCTCTTAGCTAGCAACTTGGTGAATGTTATATAGGGTACATTACAAAGACTAATGGGTCCGAAATGTAGAAAGTAGAAAGGTTGTTCAATTTTAGGAATGAGAGAGATAATAGTCTGATTAGTAGTTTTAAGCAAAAAGCCAGAGGGATTGAAACAATGAATAGAATGTACACCATCCTTGTGTATAATGTGCAGGTAAGTTTGGAAAAATAAGGAAGTCGTACCATCAGGCACTGGTGCCTTACAAGGATGCATTGAGAAAATAGCTTCTTTGATTACTATTTCTTCACGGTTTTAGAAAGATCTACATTCATCAGAGCTATATTAAAGTGTTGAATCCTATGAAGAATCTCCTCAAAGTTTCCAGGATCTAAAGAAGTGACCAACTTGTAACTTACATAGTACTTGGCTACTTCTTTATTGATTTCCTACTCACAATTACCTTATTCATCCTAGATTCTTATAATCTAATTTGTGTTTCTTGTGCTTGTTTAACACTAGCATGGAAGAAACTAGTGCTTTTACTCCTTTCTTCTAGCCAAGTGAACTATGCCTTTTGACTCCAATATAACTCCTTTCTTTTATAGGTTGCTCCAAAGTCCAGTTTAAGCCTAGCAATTTTACTAGTCTTTTGTTCCTCATCAGAATCCCTCATTGTTGAAATTTCCTTCTTATGTTCCTCAATTTGTTTTCTGGAATTTCTAGAAGTGGAATCCTTTCACTTCAAAATAGCCACTCTACAGGCTCTTATCTTAAACACAATGCTAAACATGATAGACCCTTGATATTCATTTTGCCATGTTATCACAATGGTATTTTCCACCTCTTTCTCGTTAACCCATCCTTTGTCAAAAAGGAATCTTTTCTTTCTCATTTTTTCGGTTGGCACAGTGTCTAGATGGATAAGCATATAATGGTTTGAAGCTTCTATGATGGGGTGGGAACATTTTGTTCTATCAAAGATTTGGAGCCAACCAGTGTTACACAACTGTCTATTAGTCTTTACTGAATTTCCCCTTCATTGTTCTAATTGTTACACCATGTCCAGGAACTTCCTACAAAACGAATATCTGTGAGGTAGTTATCCATAATCAAAGTGTTGAAATTAGTAAAAGACTAGTCTTCCCTCACTCTACCTCACCATTTTTCGTCATTGCTACTGATTTTATTGAGGTCACCAATAACAATCCACCTTTCTACCCATAACTCTCCTCTTAGCAAGTACTTGCCACTATTGTTTCCTTATTTTCTTATCTACATTGGCATAAATTCTCACAAGTCACCATATTTGGTTGACTTCTTTATCCTTTATTTGGATTTTCAAAGTGACAGCAGTCTAGTTGCATTCAACACTTTTGTTTATTTTTTCCAAAACATGGCCATACCACTAGATTTTCCTGTCTAAACACAGCCCTCATCAATGTTTAGCATTCTCTTAACTTTATCCATATATTTCTTCTTATTTTTAGTCTCACACAGGAACACCACATCAGGGAATGGTGTCTTGTAGTTTCCTTAAGTTGGGGCATTGTTAATGGCCTCCCAACACCTCTACAATCCATACCATAGCTATTATTGAGACCATTGGAGGATTGGTCCCCAACTTCCCCTCATAGTTCAACAACAAATCACAGTGGTTTCTTTGCCTTTTGCTCAAGGATTCCTCATCTTCACACAGTTTACCTTCTTCTTCAACTATTGTTACCTTCCTTTTTCCTCCATTTCCTTTCTCATCTATTTTTTTAGATATATCTGAAAGAGGTTTTTTGCTTGTCAAAGTTAGTCTTTTGAATCTTCTGATCATTCTAGTCCCTCCCTCTTTGCCTTTGATCTAGAGTGCTTAATAATTGTGTCCATGACCATTTGACTGTTCTCTTCTTGCTCTTTATTTTGAATTTATTTTCCTGTTTGGCCATCATTCTATTCCATATATGTCAATTGGTTTATTAGTAATGGCATGTGTCTAATCTACTAAGGTACAGATAAATTTAAAGCAACAAGTAATAAGAAATCTCACAAAACCTATACACTCTACCTCACTTCCGCAAGTATACGGAGTGGTAGTAGTATAAGATGAGTGCGTATCATCCCACAAGGAACGTTGGAAGGCAATTATCAAGTTTTACGAGTCTTTGTGTAGTTAAGCAAGATCAAGCAATGGATGGTGAGATTACTCTACTCAAAATCATAATTCAATACAAGCAATTAAAACCTAATTTTAAGCTAGATTGTCTAATAAGGTAAGTAAGTGAACTAAATAATTACGAAATTGAGAAGCTACTTAATCTATTCTAGTAAAAGCAATTAAAGAAAGCAATTAATTCTAATCTAAACTAATTGAAATAGGACAAATATTAAAGAGCAAGTAAATAAATTCAATAGAGTCACCATCAAAAGACATTGCAAAACTAGAAATTAATTCACAATTCTAAACTAGAAATTGAAAGAGTTAAACTTGAAATCAAAATATTTTTGGATTTTTGATAAAAATAAAGAAAGCCCACTAAAAATTAACTAAAATTAAAGCAAGAAATGGAAGATTCTTAACTAAAAAGTGGAAATTTTTCCAAAACCCTAATTTTTCTAAGAACCCTAATTTGCAACCAACGAAATTTTTAATAATTTAAACTAGAAAGCACATAAAAATTATATCTACACGGAGCTTGCGATTAACCACTACGAATATCTAATCAAAATTCAGGATTGCTAAGAAATGAAAGGTAAATCTAAGAGACAGTTAAAGGGAGAGTTCCATTTAAAAAAAAAACTTGATGTTCAAGCAATCCTAATCTATATTTTTTACTGTCTCTTATACACATCTTACTGTATAAGAGACAGAGGGAATAAAATAAATAGTTCAAGTAAAAACCAGAAAGTAGTCCCTGATCTATTTCAAATTTGCCCTCCATACTTAAACATTTGCGAGTCGCTATTGCGATCTGGAAATCAAGATCGCGATCTCGCCTCGGTAATTTTTAAGTGACTTCCCCGAGTCCAGATCGCAATCTAGACTCTCTTCCAGCAGCTCCTCTTTTCTTTGATTATTGCATTTTGTTCCCTAGAGCTTTGTTTAGTCCAGCTTCCAACTTCTAATTTGTTATTATACACCAAATTAACATAATTAAGCCACTAATTAAGCAAATTTTTTAGCAAAAACTTAACATCTTTAACAAGAACCAAAATATAAACACATATGTAAGAAATTAATTAAAATTATCAATTACTACCCAAAGTTCGGGTTATACACTATCAAAATGCCATAATTTAGAGGAAAATAACTCTAGTTTACTAGAGTCATCACACCCCCAAATTTAGCGTGTCACGCCCCAAAAACGGGACCGTAACACGCCGCGCTAATGGTACACCGGCCCAAAGCGCAAGGCACAAACGAACAGAGCAACAAACTTAACCTCAATGTAATAGAACCATCAAACCCATTTCTTAACTATAAAACCGAATATTTCATTTTACACAAAAAATACGAATTACAAAATTTCTTCTTAGTACAAAAGATGCTACAACAAAAACAAAGTTCATCAATACAAAACCTATCTAATACACTACCCCTCTCCAAACAAAAGAGAAGCTTGGAAGATTATCCGCAGAGTCCTACCAGTAATGTGGAATCTGGAGAAAATCTAAAAGCTGCTAACGCGGTGGAGAGTCAAAAACGAGCACCTAATCTGAAAAATTATAAATCACATGGGGTGAGCATAACTAGCTCAGTGGATATCATAAAAGCTCTTCAAATGGGGCCAAGCATTGCGATAAAAAGAAAACATAAAGATAATAACATTAGTGAAAACCATAGTTATGAAGCAGTTTCTAAAATGTCTCATGCCATTTAAACGTCAATAAACCATAATCATAAGTAGTTTCTAAAATGTATCATGCCATTTAAACGTCAGGCATGTCCAAAACATAGTCAAAAAGATCTCGTTTTTGTCTGCCATCAATCATTTCAAAACATAGTATGCTAAAGCATAGCGAACAAATCCAAGTACAGTTTCAATCCGGAATATAATAAAATAGCATGAGTATCTTTTAGGCTCAAAGGTATGACCTACAGTACTAGCCAGATCTAGTAATCTACCACACCTACTAGTCTGACCTGGAGGTCAAGTTATCCCATCACAAGACCCCGCAGTCAAATAGTTCATAACAGTCATAGCATCACCATGGCGTCCCATGGATGACTATAGAACCGGTTCTCTGTTGATCAAAAATATCCAAACAAATCGTAAAATTATATACCTAGGTCACCTATGAGCCAAAACAGTCATAAAATGCTTTCATATCAAAAGAGTTTGCAAACATATCAATTGATTAACATAAAATAGCTTGGTCCCGATTTCATATGTAATAGTTCCAAAACTTGGTAAAAGTGCAGTTCCAAACATCATACACATTCTAAAATCCATCCAAATATATTTCGAAAGTCGTTAAACAAAATACAAGTCCAGGAAGAGGGTCTATGTTACACATCTATCTAGAGTTAATCTGCACTTATATTTCTGATTGAGAATGACGTTTGTAGGTGGCGTGGTACCTAAAATAGGTATAAGAGGACTCTTAGAAGATCTGTAGAAGTTAAAGAATGACTAGGGAAGCGAAAATGACGCGAAACGATAGAAAACGACACCAACAACTCTTTGGTAAAAAATGACCTATTTACAAATTCCGACCAACTTTGACAAGCTAAAACCCCAGTCAAAACACTTAGTTAACCCCTCAAATTCGTATTACAACTAGATTAGGAGATAATAAGCTCAGTTTTCCAGAAAAACCGAAAAAACTTCGCCTCTCCCTAGGCTATAAGTAGGTTATCTTATATGCCAACATAAATCCAATTCCAAGGTATTCAAGGGACCTTGGTTACAACCCAACTCAAAACAACATATTCTAACCAACCAATGCATAAACGGAAAGATTCACCGGAGCAATAGCCGGGACTATATCAATAGCACCGAAAATTCCACAACAATTCATACCCCATAACCACTACAATTAACTCTATTACAACATTAGAGCAACAACCTACGGGTGGAAATTCCCTCTTTACTACCAAATTGAAACTTTTACCGATTAGCCACACGCATGATTCAAACATGCTTCCTATCCAAACTAACCTTAAAACACTCTTAAAACATCATTATATGCATAGACATAAGCATTCATAGCATAACACTCTAGGGCCACATATGGAAGACAAAACCCCAACTCATAATCTTAAAATATGTAATCTAACCGTGGAAAGTTGTTAAAAATCAACCCCAATCACTTCCCAACCTCCAAAACACTAAAAACAACCCATAACATACATAAATCATAACATATAAGGCTGCAAAGAGGGTTTTTTTCAGCCATAAAGAATCCTACAAAACTTGATTTTTAAAGCTTGGATCATAATGCCCATAAGCCATAAAGTGCTAAAATTTTAAAATCTTACCTTCCAAGTGATTTATACTTGATATCCACAAGAAAATTTTGGGGGAAAATGGGGAAGAGAAGTTTCGGCCAGCAGCTAGGAGAAATGAGGAAGAAACAAAGCAAGAAAAAGACTAAAAAGACTATAAGGTTGACCCAAATAGTTCCCTATTTGACCAAATAGTCTCAAAGTTGACTATTTAGCCCAATTAGAATTTTTTTGCTACTAAATTAACATTTTTTTTTCTGAATAATTCAGCCATCATACAACACTCATACACCACAATGCACTAATTACACTTAGTCCAATTTTTGACCCATTTACCTGCCGGAACCGAAATCGCGTAAACCGAAAAATTTGCCGGATTGAAAAACGAATAAGTTGAAGTACTTTATGACTAAAAATAATATGAAAAACATTTTAAACCAGTTAAAAAAAATCAAAGAACAAGGCTAGTAAAATACTGGGTTTCACATTCTACCCCCCTTAAACAAAGTTTCGTCCTCGAAACTTACGAAATCACGAAGCAAACAAAGCTGGATACTTCGATTTCATGAGGCGTCTCAAGCTCCCAGGTAGCTTCTCACTCAGAATGATTAGACCATAAACCGATGTACCGATTTTGTATTAAGAAGATTTTTTGTATGTCTTATTTTGGCGATGTAATGATCCTCTCCGGAACCTCCTCGTATGTCATGTCCTCCCGATTTACTAAAGGTTCATGGCTCAACACATGAGAGGGATCAGGGATATACCTCCTCAACTGAGAGACATGGAAGGTATTATGAACTCTAGACAACTCCGGAGGCAAAGCCAATTGGTATGCCAAATCACCAACCTTGTTCAACACCTCATAGGGGCCTATATAGCGTGGACTCAACTTTCCACCTTTCCCAAACCTAGCTACCCCTTTAGTCGGCGATACTTTCACATACACTTTATCCCCAACCGCAAACTCCATTGGCTTTCTCTTGCGATCCGCCCAACTCTTCTGACGATCTTGAGCCGCTTTCAAATTCTGGCGAACAATAGCAATCTTATCAATCATTGCCTGAATCAAATTTGGGCCCTCCAATACATTGGGATCTCTCACCAACTTCATCCCAATGTAAAGGTGATCTACACTTACGACCGTACAAAGCCTCAAATGGTGCCATACCGATGCTACTGTGATAGCTGTTATTTTACGAGAATTCCATAAGCATCACATGCTCATCCCAGCTTCCCTGGAAGTCTATGGCACAAGCTCTCAACATATCCTCCAATGTCTGAATAGTACACTCAGATTGGCCATCTGTCTGAGGATGATAAGCAGCACTAAGACTCAAAGTTGTGCCACAAGCTCTCTGGTACACATCCAGAACCTGGATACAAACCTGGGATCGCGATCAGAAATAATGCTCTTAGGCACACCGTGCAAACGGACAATCTCCTGATCATATAACTTCACTAATGACTCCAAAGTAGCGGTCACCTTCATCGGTAAGAAATGGGCGGACTTTGTTAGGCGGTCAACAATCACCCATATACTGTCATTACCTCGCCTAGTCCGTGGTAACCCATGTACAAAATCCATAGTAATATGCTCCCACGTTTCCACTGGTATCTCCAATGATCTTAGTAAACCGCTGTCTCTTTGGTGTTCAGATGTTAACTCTGGTACACCAAAGCGAGACAGAAGTTTATAAGAGTCAGCTATCTCTTATTCGGATTCCAACTGTCTCTTATCTCATCTAGTGTCCCTATAACAGCTTCGTACCCCAGCGGATGAATAGATAAGCGCGATAGTGAGCTTCTCTCATCAGTTCTCTTTTCAATTCGGAGTCGTTCGGCACAGGCCACGACTGTCTCGCCACAAGCTACCATCGGTTCTAACTCGAAACTCGAGGTCTCACCATTCGTACTTTCAACATTACTTTCCGTAGCTCAGATCATCTAACTGGACACCTTAATGTGATCCACCGGTGTAGATTGAACAACCAATGCTGCCAAAGTCTGCCAAGAGACTCAACAACCTCCAAATTCAAAGCCTCAAACCGACAAATCAAAAGAGCCATACTAGGGCCACTGATTTACGACTCAAAGCATCGGCAACCTTATTTTCAACTTATTCGTTTTTCAATTCGGCAAATTTTTCGATTTACGCGATTTCGGTACCGGCGGGTAAGCGGGTCAAAAGTTCACACTGCTCTCCATATTAGTGCCGCCAAATCTTGAGAGCAAACACTATCGCAGCTAACTCCAGGTCATGAGTAGGATAATTCAGCTCGTACGGCTTAAGTTGCCTCGATGCATAAGCTATCACCTTATCTCCTTGCATCAAAACACAACCCAAACCACTCTGAGAAGCATCGCTATAAACCACAAATCCTCCAGAACCTGAAGGTAAAGTCATCTAGATGTCATTTTAGAATGTGGTAGGTCTAGGCCAATCGACAATGGGCTCAATCTTCTTGGGATCTACGGAAACCCCTTCCTCTGACACCATTTTGTACTAAGAAGAAATTTTGTAATTCCAAAACTCGCATTTGCTAAGCTTACCATACAACTGCTCTTTCCTCAACAAGCTCAAAACTGCTCGCAATGCTCAGCATGAGCCTCCTCGCCCGGAGAATAAACCAGGATATCATCGATGAGTTCTTCGACCACTACACATACATCAAGATAGTCCTTGAACACCCTATTCATCAACTCCATAAAGGCTGCAGGGGCGTTAGTTAAACCAAAAGGCATAACCAAAAACTCGTAGTGGCCATAGCGAGTCCGAAAAGCTGTCTTAGGTACATCCTCTTCCTTCACCCTCAATTGATAATATTCGGACCGCAAATCAATCTTAGAGAAGTACCCCGCACCCTTAAGCTGATCAAACAAGTCATCAATCCGTGGCAAAGGGTATTTAAGTCTTCACAGTTACCCAAGGATTATTAAGCTCACGGTAGTCAATGCAAAGTCTCAAACTACCATCTTTCTTCCGAACAAATAAGACCGGTGCTCCCCAAGGTGAAACACTTGGACGAATGAATTTCTTGTCCAAGAGTTCTTGAAGCTGCTCCTTCAACTCCTTTAGCTCCGCAGGTGCCATACGGTAGGGGGCCTCTTTTCATTCCCACGAAAAATCACCGTATCTAAACCAGGCATCTGAAACATCACATACCTCTCTTTACAATCAATCGTCGCACCATTAGCCGCCAACCAATCCATACCCAAAATAGAATCAAATAGAGTCAGATAGCCTGGTTTAGATAAGGTCAGCCTGCAAACTTTATACACATCTACTCTGTATAACAACCTTCCAAACTTAGACTCCATAACCTTCCCATCCGGGGTCCTCACTCTATAAGGATCCTCTAACCATCTAGGTTTATTGGACAGACATCTAAGAAAACATCTAACTACAAATGAATGTGATGTCCCACAATCAAATAAAGCATAAGCAGGTATGGAATTCAATAAGATAGTGCCTGCAACTATTGAATCGGTCTGATCGGCCTGCTGCTGACTCAACGCATGCACCCTCGCCTGAGTCCTCCGCCTCTTGTCCTCAGGCGGACCACCCTGCACTCCACTAGTCTCTTATCACATCTAGTACGACCTTAAGAGACAGCGGTAGAGGCTCGGCTCAGCCATTAAAGCTGGCTCGGAGTCCTCCAATAACACTCCCCAAAGGATAGTCTTTCAGAGGGGACAGAGCTCTGCGGCGACGGCTGCTGAACAGGCCAGACTAGCCGAGATCTCTTAGTTTCAGTCGCTAATCAAGAAGAAACGAAGAACTCGTCGACGGACCCTCCTAGGAAACCACCTGTCGACCACGACTCCTACTCCCACCGGAGGTGCTAAAGTCCTCGTCCGGCAGATGTCCACGCGACTGAAATGGTCGGCTAGTCTGGCCTGTCTGTGCTGGCGCAGAGCTCTGACCCCTCTGAAAGGTATCCCTGTCTCTTATACGCCTCGCTCCGAATCCAGCTGGATGGCTAGATTATACATCTCCTCATAAGTCTGGGGACGACCCACTATCGATTCTCTCGAAGCTCACTCTAAGACCCTTCCGAAAATGATACATACGCTGCGCTCATCACGCAGCGGGAACATACTTCCCAAGCCTCTGAAGCTGGAATGCATCTGCACCACTTGACCGATCTCGCTGCTCCAGCCGATGAAACTAGAACCATCTTCTGAGCTCTGATGGACGGGGGAAAGTTTTGAGCTAGAAACTGCTCCCGGAATATCTCCCAAGTCACAGGCTATCTCGGTGTGGGCAACGTAGCCTCAACGGTCTGCCACCACTTGGCCTCCTCAGCAACCAAGAAAGGAATAGCCAAAGAGGTCCGTGACTCCACCGGAATCTGAAATAACTCAATGATCTCTCTAATCGCCCAGAACGGACTCCGCCTTAAGTGGATCCGGAGCCCCATCAAACGTATGTAGCCTGGCCTTCTTGAGCGTCTGAAACAGGGATGGAAGAGCTTAATATGAGGCAAAGGCGTTGGCAGCTATTGAAGCTGTCAACCACTGGCGGTCTAGTCGGAGGAAGAGGTGCTGACGGCCCTGCCTCGTCCCTAGGGTAGACCGCAGGCCGAGTAACACTCTCTGAAGCTGACTCGACTACAGGGATCTCCTGCAACGAGGATCCCCTAGCCAGACGCTCCCCAGGCTGAGGGTCCTGCTGTGCCGAGCCTGTTACCGCGACCTCTAGAACCAAAGAGTTTCTAGGCTCATACTAGCTGATAAGAGTCAAAGACGGAATCATGAGCAAAGAATAACTCTTCAAGATTCAACAAAAGAGGTACAACAAAGATTAAATAAGCAAGGACCTCTCAAAACCCCCCCCCCCAAAACAAGTCAATCAATAACTCCAGGTCAAAGAATTCCACAGATCCTGTAATGTCGCGAACAAAATAGAATCTTATATAATTTTGGAGAAAATCTAAAAGCTGCTAACTGGTGGATGAGTCTGCGGATAAGCACCTAATCTTCCCTTATAAATCACGTGGGGTGAGCATTACTAGCTCAGTGGATATCATCTAGAGCCAGAGAGGCGTCCCATGTATGACTATAGAACCGGTTCTTCCCAAATCAAACATTTCCAAACACATCCAAAATTATATACCTAGGTCACTTAACCTATGAGCCAAAACAGTCATAAAATGCTTTCATATCAAAAGAGTTTGCAAACATATCAATTGATTAACATAAAATAGCTTGGTCCCGATTTCATATGTAATAGTTCCAAAACTTGGTAAAAGTGCAGTTCCAAACATCATACACATTCTAAAATCCATCCAAACATATTTCGAAAGTCGTTAAACAAAATACAAGTGGAAGAGGGTCTATGTTACCCACCTATCAAAGCAAAAACTGTACAAATGATCACTGAACGCGATCGCCGGCGGTAGGTGGCGTGGTACCTAAAACAGGTATAAGAGGACTCTTAGAAGAGATGTAGAAGTTAAAGAATGACTAGGGAAGCAAAAGCGACGCGAAACGATAGAAAACGACACCATCATATCAATAGAACCATACGACCTGTCTCTTATACACATTTCTCAATTTTTCATTTACGCGATTTCGGTTCGCCTCTCCCTAGGCTATAAGTAGGTTATCCTCCCTGCCAACAAAGTCCAATTCCAAGGTATTCAAGGGACCTTGGTTACAACCCAGCTTAACAAAAACATATTCTAACCAACCAATGCATAAACGGAAAGATTCACCGGAGCAATAGCCGGGACTATATCAATAGCACCCCACAATAATCCATACCCCATAACCACTACAATTAACTCTATTACAACATTAGAGCAACAACCTATGGGTGGAAATTCCCTCTTTACTACCAAACTGAAACTTTTACCGATTAGCCACACGCATGATTCAAACATACTTCCTATCCAAACTAACCTTAAAACACTCTTAAAACATCATTATATGCATAGACATAAGCATTCATAGCATAACACTCTAGGGCCACATATGGAAGACAAAACCCCAACTCATAATCTTAAAATATGCAATCTAACCGTGGAAAGTTGTTAAAAATCAACCCCAATCACGTGATTCCCAACCTCAAAAACACTAAAAACAACCCATAACATACGTAAATCATAACATATAAGGCTGCGAAGAGGGTTTTTTTTTCAGCCATAAAGAATCCTACAAAACTTGAAATTAAAGCTTGGATCGTAAAGCCCATAAGCCATAAAGTGCTAAAATACATAAAATCTTACCTTCCAAGTGATTTATACTTGATATCCAAGAAAATTTTGGGGAAAATGGGAAGAGAAGTTTCGGCCAGCAGCTAGGAGAAATGAGGAAGTCTCTTATACACATCTAGATGTGTATAAGATTCCAAGGTATGATGCAAATTTTGGTGGTGCCCAAATAGCTTGTAAGTTGGCTATTTAACCCAAAAACTAATTTTTTGCCTACTAAATTAACATTTTTTTTTCTGAATAATTCAGCCATCATACAACACTCACACACCACAATGCACTAATTACACTTAGTCCAATTTTTGACCCATTTACCCGTCGGAACCGAAATCGGGTAAATCGAAAAATTTGCACCGGATTGAAAAACGAATAAGTTGAAGTACTTTATGACTAAAAATAATATGAAAAACATTTTAAACCAGTTTAAAAAAATCAAAGGACAAGGCTAGTAAAATACTGGGTTTCACATAGCGTTTTGCTAGTCCCGAGCAAAACAATAAAAAAAATTAAAAAGAAATTTACTAGCACTTAAACACCACCAAAATTGGCATAATACTTGATGAATTATGGATGTAATTAGAACAATTAAGACCTCTCAAGTGACTTTCAATACTATATAATAGTTGAAGTATTTAAATGAATCACTTCAAGATTGGAATTTCCCTATAAAGAAACACACGTTCAATCAGTTCATAAGATTTCACATCACCAAGCCTTACCATTTTTTATGTAGAGTTACGAAAAGTTTTAGTTCAATTCATTTAAAACATCTAGATTTTCATATCACAAAGATCATAAAGTTAGTCAACTATCTCGACTAGGCATCATGAAAATAAAAGTTCAATTAGGAAACAACTTAAATGCAAATGTCACACATTTAGGGAATAGACATCTAACAAGTGAATAAGTAATATGAGATTAATGATGAGTATTACAAACATTTACTCCTTAGCTTATGGTATATTAAAACACAATTCCTAATGGCTTAATTCGGAGAAACAACATGGGTACTTGTCGGAATCCCGTACTCGCCTTATTCCTAAATTTATTTTTTTTAGTCGGTCCAAAACCAAGGAAAATGAGTGAAATGTATCTAAAATTAATCTCGAATATCAATTATTTGCAAGTTAGAAGAACATTCCCTATGCAAATACACAAAATGTCCCAAAATTCCTTCCATTTCTTTTAACTCATTTCTTTCCAAAAGATAGTTCATCAACCAAATAATATAAGTGATTTGTTCAGAAACAACAATTCAAATAAATTTTCCTAAAATTTCAGCATTTCTTTTTGAACAATAGTTATGCCAAGTTTATGAAATCTTTATGTTGCAAACGAACTACTCACTCACACAAAAATCCTTGAAATGAATCAATCATATACTTCAGTCATAGAGCATTGAATATCAAAATTTATCATCATTAAGTGCCTAATTGATCAATTTTCCATCCATTAAACATCAAGCGGCAACAATATGTACAAAATAACCATTCCCAACACAAATAAATAAACACCCCCAAACTTGTCTCTTTTATTCTAGTTGATGAATAAATCATCCTTCCACTCACCCAAAATTAAACATAAAGACATACCCAAAAATAACAAAAACTCCTCAAACTATGATATGTTTTAAGAGACATAACTAAAATGGAGTAGAAATGCTAAGAGCATCAAGATGGCCATGCCCTCATCTGATTCAAGTTTGAAACAAAATCAACATACAATTCAATTCATTAACAAATGCAAAGATGGCATCAGCTTAGGGCCCTTAGCCATTTTACTCTTATTAAGCAATGACCAAAACTATGCCAAGTGTTAAACACGAAATTCCCAAAAAGATTCAATCAATGAAAGATCAAAATATATATTTAAACTTGGCGTCAGTTTAAGGCCATTAGCCACATTACTTAAGAAAAAGAAAACTCAAATACTTCAAATCCAAAAACTGAAAATAAAGCAAAACAAAAGTAATTAAAATTAATCAACAGTCATGGTGTTCAATCAATAAATCAAAGACAATTATCATCATTCATCAAATCAGTGGTCAGGGTTGGTATTCATCCATGCTCAAGCAAATGGTGGCCTTGATCTTTTCATTCCATTTCTTCTTGACGCTCCTCAGCGTCACTCGGTTGGGCTTCTTCATGATCATCCTCCATGTCCCATCCGGTCGCAGCTGCGTGGCTAGATCCCTCATGATGTTCTGCAGTAGCAGGTGGTATGTAGTACTGTCCATGTGGTGGACCAAAGTGCCATACCAGAGGTGGTGATGGCATAATCCATGTGCCCAATGATGTCTTCTTCAGGGCTTCTCCAATGATAGTCAAATTGTTGTGCATCACCATTTGACTATACGACCAGTACCCTTGCAGATCATTCCGCGAATATCCTCTTCATTCATTGGAGCATTGAACATAAAGCCAAGTGGCATCGGGATCCATGAAGCACTCTGAGGTGGTGGTGGTGGCGGCGGGGTAGGGTGCTCCTCTGGGTGGTGCTTCTCATATTATCTCACCATTCTGTAGACATATTCCTGGTTGACCCTCCCTCGTGGATGTGTCATTTGTTCCTTAGGATTAATCGGGCAACCTGCTATAGTACAAAGATGGTGAATTAGGCTGGGGGCATAGAATATAGGTCTCCCAGACCTTCCGTTCTCCAAGAATCCCTGCCTAATAAGGTGACCAATGTTCATCGGCACCCTTGTCATGATGACATAAACTAAGAGTACTTTGTCCTTCTGGATAAAGCTCGCAACATTGGACCCCCAAATGTGGCTACTGATAAAATAAAACCATAACTTAGCCACCAAAGAAAGTCCTTGACGAGCAAATTTAAGCTCAGTGGTGGATGAAGTACTCTTAATCCAATCAACCCTCCTATCACAAATGGCATATTTGATTGCATTCATGTCCTTCTCTTTATTATTCAAAAATGCCAAGTATTGATTAGAGGGTACAGCGGGTATGTTGAAGTATGTATTAATCAAATCTGCACCAAAGTCTACTAACACCCCCCGTATTCGTACCTTGCCATCTTCCAGTTCACACAAGTTGCAATGAAATTCCTTTACTAATTAAGAAGCCCCGGGGTCAACTGGAGTGTTAAAACCCTCCAAATGTCTTGACCTAATTTGTGTCTCAATAGCTCTTCTAGCGTCTTCATAAATACCCCAATGCATAAAAAGATCAAAGACCACTCTCTAATTACCTCATGTTTCTCGTTATTTTTATACAACTGGTCATCCCTATCGCTCAAAAATTGAGGTTTAATCAGCTCACCTCCTTCAAACGGTTGCTCCGAACCCCTTTCTCCACTAGTGCCCCCTCTCGCTTTTCTTTTCCTCGAACCTACTCCTTTCCCCCTCATTCTCATTCTACGTTCAGCACTACCACAAGTTGATTACCCCACGAGTCATTATAATAGTCTAATTCAATCAACAACTAAAAAATTGTCACTTAATTAAAAATTCACAACGAAAAAAATCAAAATCACCAATGTCCAACAAACTTTAGAATAATTCAATTCAATTCAAACTAATTCAACAATGGAAGAATTGAACAATTCTATATCAAAATTCCCCTAATAAAAATTCACCCCAAAAATTGTCCAAAAGTCAACAATTGTGTACCACCAATTTCACCACAAATCAATCCACAAAACCCAACAATTATCTTCACCAAATTGATAATTAAACTAAAAACCGAAGGAAAGATGTTACCCATTTTTGGGATTGAAATTTCCCAAAACTTCTTGTGTCTCAATTCCCTTTGAAGTCCAAATTTCTCCAAGAATCCTCCCACAAAATGCTAGATTTGATGTTCCTAGAAGAAAATAGAATGATATTAGTGATGGATGTGGCTTAGAAGTGATTTTTGGTGAAGATAATGGAAGAATTTTGAGGGAATGGGGTTAGGGTTTTCGGTTGAGAGAAGAGGAATATAAGAAATTTATGAAGAAGGAAGAAGAAGAAGAGAGATTTTAAAACTAATATGTCCTTCGAGATCGCGATCTCGATTCTGGTATTGCGATCTCGACTCGGCTTGAAAAATGCTTTTGTGGAAGTTTGGAGTTGAGACCGCGATCTCAACCAAATGACCATTTTTCCCTCTAGAAGTTTGAACTTGAGATCGCGATCTCAAGCTGAATTTCTACAAAGTGGATTTTTCACACTTAGCCAAAATTGCTCACTTCAACATCACTTTTCTCCAATTGCAAGGACAACCTACAAACACAAAATTAACAAGTTAGGGTGACAATTTTACTCATTCATTAACACCATTTATTCAACTAAATAAAACTTAGATTTTTAACTAAAATTCTAACCTAATTGACACTAATTTTGTTCAAAATTAATCTAATCTAAAAATCACACTAAAGCAAAGCAAAAACAACTAAATGAAAAACTTGGGTTGCCACTTCCCAAGAAGCGCTCTTTTGTAGTCACTAGCTTGACTATGGCATGACCCTCATTCTTATATTAATCGGACAATTTCTCGTCAGCTTTCAATGATTCCTCCAAAGTAGGGTTTAAGCCGATGCCCATTAACCTTGAAAGCTCCCTCTTTTCCTTTTATTTCCACCGCTCCATGAGAAAAAGTTTGGACCACTTCAAAGGAACCACTCCATCTTGACTTAAGCTTTCCCGGAAATAACTTGAGCCTTGAATTATAAAGGAGCACCAAATCACCGACTTTAAATTCCTTTCTTGGGATTAGCTTGTCATGCCATACCTTTGTCTTCTCCTTATAAATTAAAGAATTTTTAAATGCTTCCCTCCGGAACTCATCCAACTCAGTCAAATCAAGCATCCTCTTTTCATATGCTTCCTTCAACTCAAAATTCAAGTTCTTTATGGCCCAATATGCCCTATGTTCAAGTTCCACCGGCAAGTGGCATGCTTTTCCATACACAATACGGTACGGGTAGAACAGACATGCCTATGGGAGTCTTAAATGTTGTATGATAAGCCCACAAAGTGTCATCTAACTTGAATGCCCAATCTTCCCCAGCATTATTCACCGTCCTCTCTAGAATTCTCTTCAATTCTCGGTTTGACACCTCCACTTGACTTGATGTTTGTGGGTGATAAGCTAAAGCAACCTTGTGTTTCACCCCATATTTTGTTATCAATGCCTCAAATTGGGAATTCTTGAAATTAGATCCCCCATCACAAATGATAGTCCGAGGAACTCCAAACCGAGAGAAGATGTTCTTGCGAAGGAATTTAGTAATCACCTTGGCCTCATTGGTTGGGGTGGCAATTGCTTCAATCCACTTCGACACATAGTTTACAGCAAACCAAAATGTACTTATTGGAGTATGAGATAGGAAAAGGTCCCATAAAATCAACCCCCCATGCATTAAATATCTCTAACTCAATAATGCCATGAAGGCGCATTTCATGTTTTCTTGAAATATTACCCACCCTTTGACATTCATCACATTTGAGCACAAAGTCCCGAGAATCCTTGAACATGGTTGGCCAATACAAACCACTTTGGAGAACTTTAAAAGCCGTTCGTTGATGTGAAACCCAGTATTTTACTAGCCTTGTCCTTTGATTTTTTTAAACTGGTTTAAAATGTTTTTCATATTATTTTTAGTCATAAAGTACTTCAACTTATTCGTTTTTCAATCCGGCAAATTTTTCGATTTACCCGATTTCGGTTCCGACTAGTAAATGGGTCAAAAATTGGACTAAGTGTAATTAGTGCATTGTGGTGTGTGAGTGTTGTATGATGGCTGAATTATTCAGAAAAAAAAATGTTAATTTAGTAGGCAAAAAATTAGTTTTTGGGTTAAATAGCCAACTTGGAGACTATTTGGGCAAATGGGGAACTATTTGGGTCAACCTTGGAATCTTTTTAGTCTTCTTCTTGCTTTGTTTCTTCCTCATTTCTCCTAGCTGCTGGCCGAAACTTCTCTTCCCCATTTTCCCCCAAAATTTTCTTGGATATCAAGTATAAATCACTTGGAAGGTAAGATTTTATGTATTTTAGCACTTTATGGCTTATGGGCTTTACGATCCAAGCTTTAATTTCAAGTTTTGTAGGATTCTTTATGGCTGAAAAAAAAACCCTCTTCGCAGCCTTATATGTTATGATTTACGTATGTTATGGGTTGTTTTTAGTGTTTTTGAGGTTGGGAAGTGATTGGGGTTGATTTTTAACAACTTTCCACGGTTAGATTGCATATTTTAAGATTATGAGTTGGGGTTTTGTCTTCCATATGTGGCCCTAGAGTGTTATGCTATGAATGCTTATGTCTATGCATATAATGATGTTTTAAGAGTGTTTTAAGGTTAGTTTGGATAGGAAGCATGTTTGAATCATGCGTGTGGCTAATCGGTAAAATTTCAGTTTGGTAGTAAAGAGGGAATTCCACCCATAGGTTGTTGCTCTAATGTTGTAATAGAGTTAATTGTAGTGGTTATAACCCTATCTAAAAACTCCGACACATCCTACTTATAGCCTAGGGAGAGGCGAAGTTTTTTCGGTTTTTCTGGAAAACTGAGCTTATTATCTCCTAATCTAGCTGTAATACGAATTTGAGGGGTTAACTAAGTGTTTTGACTGGGGTTTTAGCTTGTCAAAGTTGGTCGGAATTTGTGAATAGGTCATTTTTGACCAAAGAGCTGTTGGTGTCGTTTTCTATCGTTTCGGCTATAAGTAGGTCTCTCACACACACACATATTCTATGTGTGTGTAAGAGACAGCGCATGCACTGTTTTAGGTACCACGCCACCTACCGCCGCGATGTGTATAAGAGACAGGATAAGGTGATCAAATTCATTTGTTTTATCATTCTACTACCTATTTCATCTCATGGATTTTAGAATGTGTATGATGTTTGGAACTGCACTTTTACCAAGTTTTGTCCACTATTACATATGAAATCGGGACCAAGCTATTTTATGTTAATCAATTGATATGTTTGCAAACTCTTTTGATATGAAAGCATTTTATGACTGTTTTGGCTCATAGGTGACCTAGGTATATAATTTTGGATGTGTTTGGAAATCTTTGAGGAAAACTGGTTCTATAGTCATCCATGGGACGCCATGGTGACTATGATCATTATGAACTATTTGATCACGGCATTAAATTTAAATTCTTGGATTCCAGGTCAGACTAGTAGGTGTGGTAGATTACTAGATCTGGCTAGTACTGTAGGTCATACCTTTGAGCCTAAAAGATACTCATGCTATTTTATTATAATCTCGGATTGAAACTGTACTTGGATTTGTTCGCTATGCTTTAGCATACTATGTTTTGAAAATGATTGGATCTTTTTGGCTATGTTTTGGACATGCCTGACGTTTAAATGGCATGATACATTTTAGAAACTACTTATGATTACGGTTTATTGACGTTTAAATGGCATGAGACATTTTAGAAACTGCTTCATGACTATGGTTTTCACAAATGTTATTATCTTTATGTTTTCTTTTTATCGCAATGCTTGGCCCCATTTGAAGAGCTTTTATGATATCCACTGAGCTAGTTATGCTCACCCCACGTGATTTATAATTTTTCAGATTAGGTGCTCGTTTTTTACTCTCCACCGCGTTAGCAGCTTTTAGATTTGCTCCATTCGACATTACTGGTAGGACCCTGCGGATAATCTTCCAAGCTTCTCTTTTGTTTGGAGAGGGGTAGTGTATTAGATAGGTTTTGTATTGATGAACTTTGTTTTTGTTGTAGCATCTTTTGTACTAAGAAGAAATTTTGTAATTCGTATTTTTTGTGTAAAATGAAATATTCGGTTTTATAGTAAAGAAATGAACGGTTTGATGGTTCTATTACATTGCGGTTAAGTTTGTTGCTCTGTTCGTTTGTGCCTTGTGCTTTAGGCCGGTGTACCATTAGCGCGGCGTGTTACGGTCCCGTTTTTGGGGCGTGACAGTTGAGCTCCATGGTGTCCTTCAACCGGAGATGAATGACAACGTTTTAATACATCAGATAATTCACATTCCGGAATACATCTCCTTAAAACTTGATCATTGCACCTTCGGAACAAATATCTTTTCCCAAAAATAATGTTTAAGTTCTGCAAAGAATTTCCTCTTCTCATTGACATTAAGCATCTTTGGTACTATTCTTGCCACAAGATAATTCACAATATCCGAATACCATGGACTTACTTCCTTCACCTCAAATAATTTATCTGTGGATGATTCTTCACTGATGGCTCCTTCTTCATGATTGACAAGTCTAGATGCTTCAATCCTTGACAAATGGTCGGCTACCATGTTTTCCACACCCTTTTGTCGATTACCTCCCAATCAAACTTCTTTCAACAAAAGTATCCATCTTAATAAACGTGGCTTGGCATCTTGTTTAGAAAATAAATATTTTAATGTGAAGTGATCGGTATGAACAATTACCTTTTATCCAATCAAATATGATCTAAACTTATCAAATGCAAAGACTATAGCAAGTAGTTCCTTCTCCGTTGTAGAATAATTAAATTGTGCATCATTTAAGGTCCTACTTGCATAGTAGATGACATGTAACATCTTATTCACCTTTGACATAAAACGCCACCTATTGCATAGTCACTAGCATCACACATAAGGTCAAACGGAAGAGACCCATTTGGTGCTACAATGACCGGTGCAATCACAAGAGCATGTTTTAACTCATTGAAGGCTTCGAAACAAGAGTTATCAAAATGAAAAGGACAATCTTTTTGAAGTAATAAGCCCAAAGGTCTAGCAATATGTGAAAATTTTCTTATGAATCTTTTATAAAAGCCCGCATGACCTAAGAAACTTCTTACCCCCTTAACATTATTTATATTGGAGGAGGCAACTTTCATCAATTACCTCCACCTTTGCCCTATCAACTTCTATCCCCTTTGATGAAACTTTGTGACCTAAAACAATTCCTTCCGTTACCATGAAATGACACTTTTCCCTATTGATAACCAAATTAGTTTCTACATACCTTTTCAAAACTTTGGACAAATTTGCAAGACAATCATCAAATGAGACACCAAATACACTAAAATCATCCATGAAGATCTCTATGCTCTTTTCAACCATGTCATGAAAAATGGAAAACATAAAATGTTGAAAAGTGCTTGGTGCATTGCAACTCCCAAAGGGCATTCTCCTATATGCAAAGGTACCAAATGGGGATGTAAAAGTTGTTTTATCTTGATCATCCGACACATGACAATTTGGAGATAACTGGAATAACCATCAAGGAAACAATAATTGAAAAACGACCAACCTCTGAAGCATTTGATCAATAAAAGGTAAAGGAAAATGATCCTTTCGGGTGGCTTTATTCATCTTTCGACCTAAATCAATGCACATTCGCCAACCCGTAACCAATCTAGAAGGGAGGAGCTCATTGGTTTCACTTATGATTACGGTAATACCACCCTTTTTTGGGACGACTTGAGTGGGACAAACCTACTCACTGTCGCTAATAAGGTAAATATTACCGGCTTTCAAAAGTTTGAGAACCTCCTTCCACACAACCTCTTTTAAAGTAGGATTCAATCTCATTTGAGGTTGCCTTACCGGTTTATTTCCATCATTCAACAAGATTTTATACATGCATATGGAGGGGCTAATCCCTTAATATCATCAATGGACCAAGCAATGGCCTCTTTATGCATTTTAAGAACCAAAATCAATCTATCAAGTTGCTCACTTGTTAAAGATGCATTCACTATCACCGGGTATGTCTCATTTTCACCAAGATATGCATACATTAGGTGAGTAGGAAGAGGTTTAAGTTCCAACTTGGGGAGTTCGTTGGTTGGAGACCCCCCTTTACCTTTTTCTTGATTCTCCTCTCAAGATGTCCTCCTTTTGCAATAAGGTCTCATCCTCCAATTGATTCACATGCCTCATCCCTTCTTCATCATCTTGATTTAATGCATTTGACTCCAAGAGCTCTTCCTCCATTGAAAAATTCTCCGTTGCATTCCTACAACAATCATCAATTAAGTCATCTACCACATTTATATTCATAGCGTTTTCAAAAATTGAAGGAAGCTTCAATAAACTAAAAACATTGAATGTAACAATTTTATCATTTATTTGGAATTCCAATTTCCCTTCTTGAACATCAATAAGTGCACGACCAGTAGCAAGGAAAGGTCTTCCAATCAATGATCAAAATCTCTTCATCCTCTTCCCTTCTCTTATACAATGAAATAGATGTGTATAAGAGACAGTCTATTATTTTCACAATCACATCTTCAATGATCCCTTTTGGAAACTTAATGCTCCGGTCTGCAAGTTGAAATGAGATACTCGTTGGCTTCAATTGTCCTCCATTTAACTTCTTGAACACCAAAAAAGGCAGTTGTGAGATTTATCGAAGTTCCCAAGTCACATAATGTTCTCCAAAATTGTAAACCCTCAATTTCACATGGTATAGAAAATGATCTGGGGTCCTTGAGCTTTGGTGGCAACCTTTTTGTAAGGAGTACACTACAATTCTCCGTTAAGCATAAAATTTCATCTCCATGCAACTTCCTTTTTGAAGTAAGGACTTGTGTCATGAATTTCGCATACGTAGGCACGTTCTCAAGTGCCTCCATGAAGGGAATGTTGATTTCATGATTTTTGAAAATCTCCAGAAACTTCTTGAACTTCTTTGCTTTTTCTTCATCCTTGGAAAGGGCACATTAACATGTTTCGGCTCATCATACTTCGGATCCTTGCCTTCATTGCTTGGTGATTTGGGCTTAATAGACTCATTCATCATCTTGTCTTGCCCAATTGAAGACTCTCCTTTTTCTTTCTCTTAATCCTCAACTTCTTCCTTTTCTCCACTTTTCAACAAATTTTTCTCAATTCTTTCTTCCAACAGCATTCCAAACTCTTTGCCACTCCTAAGGGTGATAGCCTTGCATTACTCCTTAGGGTTTGGAATGCTGTCACTCAAAAGCATCCCTAAAGGTCTCTCATTATTCATCCTTACCAATTGGCCTAATTGAATTTCCAAATTCCTTTCAATTTCTCATAATCTTTTTTATGCTCTTCCGTTTTCCTATCCAACTCTCTTCTCAAATACTCGGCTTCTCTTTTCCAACCTTCTTCACCCAAATTCTCTCTTAGAGCATATTGATCATGATATATGGGTTGGAAAAGAGGTCTTTGTTGTTGGTTTTGTAATGAAGGGTTAGGGGAAGGTTGGTTTGAGTTGGGTTGGAAATTTCTTTGATGTGGTGGTTGATAAGGTCTGCATGAGGAATTCGAGGCTTGAGTGTGTTGGGCATTTTGAGGTGAGGGATTTGGTTGGTAAGGAGGGTTGGATTGGTTGTTGGTGTTACTCCATGAGAAATTTGGGTGATTCTTCCAAGAAGGATTGTATGTGTTCCCATAAGTTCCGGATTGGTTCCATGGAAATAATGATTGATTAGCCACATAATTGATTTGCTCATTAGATCCATATGGCATCTTACATTGTCCATTGGCATGGCCGCCTCCACAAAAATCACATGTCATGCTTGGTTGAGTTGGTGAAGAAGACATAGCATTTACACTACTAGGTTTCCCTAGATTCTCCAATGCCTTTGCCACGTTGTTCATCATACTCATGAACATGCTTTGTTGTGCCAAAAGGGTATCTTGCATGTTTAAATTCAGCACTCCACTATTTGCATTGCCGTGATTAGCTTGGTGTTGAACCACCGGTGGAGTCATCGGTCCATATAGTAGTGGTGTACACCATTCTATTTAATAACTCCTGTGCTTCTTCCGGAGTCTTATATGAGATAGAACCATCGGCGGAGGCATCCACAATGGATTTTGTTTCTTGAAGTGAACCATTATAAAAAGTTTGGATTTGCAGCCATAAAGGAATGGCATGATGAGGACATTTTCTAACCTAAGAATAGCAACTCCTTAAATCTTTCCCAAGCTTCTCCTAGACTTTCACCAATATCTTGTTTCAATGATGTAATTTCATTCCTCAATTTGGCGGTTCTTGCGGGTGAAAAGTACTTCGCCAAGAACTCTTGAGCAAGTTGATTCTAAGTGGTGAATGTTCCTTCAGCGTGCGATTGCGACCCTGACTTTGCCCTATCACGAAGAGAAAAAGGAAACACCCTCATCCGCACACAATCCGGGTGTACTCCATTAAACTTGAATGTGTCCAAGATTTCTTCAAAATTCATGAGGTGTGTGTTGGGGTCGTCATTAGGTGCACCTCCAAACAGGGCATGGGCTTGGAGCATTTGGATTAGGGTGAGCTTAATTTCAAAATTTTTGGCTTGAACGGGCATTCGTGCAATGCTTGAATTTGGCCCATCAAAATTAGGTAAGGCGTATTCTCTCAATGACCTTCCATTCCCATTTATGTCATTTCCATTCCCGTTACCACCAATCCCATTATTTGTGTCCAACAACCTCATCTTCATCGTTTTCCATGTTCGAATTCCTTTGATGAGCATTAGCATTTGCCATTGCAATTCTTTCTTGTTCTTGTTGTACCCTTCTCAATCTTCTAATTTCTCTTAGCTCTTTCTCCCCTTCCTTGTCTAAGCAAATGAATGGCTCTTGATCAACTCGTACCATGCACTAAAACACAACCAAGGCAAATAGTTAATTGAAATTCCAAGTCAATTCCACAAAACATACAACAAACATAAAAAGGCATAAAATTAACAACTAAACTAAACTAAAGTGCTTAATCTACACGACTCGTATAGCGCTCGATATTGCCAAAAACCGAAGACAATCCCCGACAACGGTGCCAAAAACTTGTCTAATCTACTAAGGTAGAGATCAATTTAAAGCAACAAGTAATAAGAAACCTCACAAAACCTATAAACTCGACCTCACTTCCGCAAATATATGGAGTGGTAGCTGTATAAGATGAGTGGGTATCGTTCCACAAGGATAAGAGACAGAGACAGGAGTTGAAAGGCAATTACCAAGTTTTACGAATCTTTGTGTAGTTAAGGAAGATCATTCAATGGATGGTGAGATTACTCTACTCAAAATCATAATTCAATACAAGCAATTAAAACCTAATTTTAAGGTAGATTATCTACTAAAGTAAGTAAGTTATATTCTCTTAATTACGAAATTGAGAAACTACTTAATCTATTCTTGTAAAAGCAGTTAAAGAAAGCAATTAATTCTAATCTAAACTAATTGAAATAGGACTCAAATTAAAGAGCAAGTTAATTAATTCAATAGAGTCACCTTAAAAAGACATTGCAAAACTAGAAATTAACAATTCTAAACTAGAAATTGAAAGAGTTAAACTTGAAATCAAAATATTTTTGGATTTTTGATAAAAATAAAGACTGCCCACTAAAAAATAACTAAAATTAAAGAAAGAAATGGAAGATTCTTAACTAAAAAGTGGAAATTTAACCAAAAACCTAATTTTTCTAAGAACCCTAATTTGCAGCCAAAGAAATTTTTAATAATTTAAACTAGAAACCACATAAAAATTATATCTACACGGAGCTTGCGATTAACCCACTATGAAGCTATTTTTAAGGATTCGAACTTGCGAAGAAATGAAAGGTAAATCTAAGAGACAATTAAAGATAGAATTCTATTTTAATAAAAAAAACTTGATGTTCAAGAAATCCTAATCTATCCTAAAATCTATATTTTTTACTACTACTTCTATTCCTAGAGGATTCCACTCCAATCCTGTATAAATAGCTTAAATAGTACAAGTAAAAACCAGAAAGTAGTCTCCGATCTATTACTTAAATTTGTCCTCCATACTTAAACATTTGTGAGTCAAGATCGCGATCTGGAAATCAAGATCACAATCTCGACTCGGTAATGTTTTAAGTGACTTCCCCGAGTCCAGATCGCGATCTGGACTTTCTTCCAGCAGCTCCTCTTTTCTTTGATTATTGCATTTTGGTCTCTAGAGCTTTGTTTAGTCCAGCGTCCAACTTTTTTATCTAATTTTTATCGGTACCAAATTAACATAATTAAGCAACTAATTAAGCAAAAGTTTTATCAAAAACTTAACATCTTTAACAAGAACAAAAATATAAACACATATGTAAGAAATTAATTAAAATTATCTATTACTACCCAAAGTGTGGGTTATACACTATCAAAATGCCACAATTTAGCGAGAAATAACTCTAGTTTACTAGAGTTATCAGCATGTTTTCTCATGTTTAGCAGCTTACCCTTTTGGTATTTGGTGCTAGGTTTTCCTTCATGCTGATCAGTTCTCCTTATGAGTCAATTATCCTTCTAGTTCCGTACTCTCGGTGGTGGTTTTTTTCAGCTAGTTGTTATGGTAAATGTTCTCAAAAGGCTCAGGGATGTCTTTTTTGTTCCCTTGAGTACTAACGTTTACCTTTTTGTTGGCTTTCATCCATTCCCCATAATAATTCTTTTTACTATCCTACTCCCATCCAATATGAGTCTCACATCCTCTTTCAACTTGTCCATGTGGAAGTGAGATTACACCACATCTGTAACAAAAGTCTGGATATCTCTCATATTTAAGCTAACCTATCTAGGCTTTCCATTGTCCTTGACTATTGTTCCTCTTAGAAAAGGCTGTGATATGCCAAACTAACTAGGATTTTAAGATGTTGCCCTTCATTGCTTCCAGTTTGGGGAGTTATAACCCTAAGAGGACAGCTTGCCACTTTCTCAATTTTCATACCTACTTCCTTAATACATTAGTGAGTAGGCAAATTCCAAATTTGTGTCCAGGGGAGGTGTAAGCAAAGAAAATTTAACATCCTCTTTTCCTTTATACCATTGTATAAGATTTAGCAGTTGATTATCAATCATCCATGGTCTTTCATTTAAAGCCTTATTTAGATCAAATTGGGACTTGAAGAGGACCTGAAATAAGTTGGGTCCTAACTCAACAACTCTCAAATTCTTAGGAGATCCCTACACATGATTGACATACGTTTTGACACCAACATATTTCACAAGTTTATCTCCCAGATAAATCTTACCTATGAGGTTGAGCTAACATTCTTGAATTCCAATTCTGAGTTCCCCATCATATAAGAAGGTGCTATCTAGCTCTCTGTCAGACAAGGTGAACTTATTCAAAAATCTAGCTAACTCTTTTTCCATCAGGGCTATGCAATTTTGAGAGATTCCACACTCTGACATCTTCGGGAATTAGTTCTCCCTAAAACTTGTAATATCTAAAAACCAAGGAGCAAAAATCTAAACTGAAGTTAACCAAAGAAATGAGATAAGGGAAATTCTCCATGAAAATGGTGAAAGTGCTTATGAAATCCTTTCAGATTTGAGTAAATAGATGACAAGGAAAACTATGACCAAAAACCTTAAGAATTAGATTGGGGATCAAACCCTACCCCCTCTCATTCCCATCAGGAGACAAGGGAATAAAAAGATAGAAGAAACAATACTAGAATGGAGGAATTTTGATAAACAAAAAAGATCTACCAAATTAGAAAAGTTCAATAAATGCTGAATAGTTAAATCCCTAAAACACACACGTTAACTTTCAAGAAGTCATGGTCATAAATGTGTTTTAGTAAAGGTGAGATCAGTTCAAGTGTAAAAACGAACCATAAGATTATTAAAGATTTGCAAAAATACAAGCAAAATTATGATTTGAATTCTATGAGTTTTCAAAAGAACCTGCTTGCTACCAGGAGAAGAAAGAAGTTCTTAGAAGAGAAAGTAAAATCCCTCAATAAAAAGAGACTCGTGATTTAACTCAATTGGATTTGTTGGCACCAAAAAAATATGACATCAAGGTAGGTTTGTAGAGCATAAAAAATATAACAACAAAGTTGTTAAGATACCTTATGCTCTACAAACCTACCTTAGAAGAGAAAGTAAAATCCCTCAATAAAAAGAGACTCATGATTACACAACTCAATTATTGGATTTGTTGGCACCAAAAAAATATGACATCAAGGTAGGCTTGTAGAGCATAAAAAATCTCTGTCTTTATTGTTATCTGTGTGTATAAGAGACATATTTTTCTACACAAGTAACAACTACGTTAAAATGCACAAAATACACATTGTAATTTGAAACAAAGTGTCCTTAATTGCTCCCCTATTAAGAGAACTTTGACGATTTACTTTGTTATTTTGGTACACCATAAGAGACATAGTAAATTGGCCAATAGTACTCCAATTGGTTAAATTCAATAGCAAAAATGAAATGTTTCAATTTTTTTTATCTTCTTCATTTGATGATAAAGTGTAACTCCTTGATTTTTTTTTTCTAGGATTGGCTAGTAACCTAATGATCTCATGCATCATGAAAGGTCTAGAAATTGTTTGTCTTTCAAGGTTCGTTTGGTAGGATTTAAAATGTTTTCTTTAGGAAAATATTTTGTTTTAAAAATATTTTAGATGAAAATGTCTATTTTATATACAATTTTCCTGTATTTGGATGACAAAATAAAATATGAAACACATTTTTTTTTAAACTTTTTTCAACCTAGATTTTATAACATGAGCTAAACAGACTTATATCAATTGTAATAAATACTTCAGGAGTAATTATAGTCAATATGGAATTGATTTTATTTAAAATAAAATTTTAAGACAATGTAACTATTAAGTGCGTGTAATGATAGTTACATTAATATAGGACTCATAATGAAGAAAATTGAATGGATATGAATTGAAACAAAAATAGCTTTAGTAACTGAAGTTACATAATTAGATATTTGAACTTTAATGTCACTCTTGAACTATTAGTAAAATAACTCACATTCAATAATTTTGTAAGTTGTTTTCTGCCGGATGAAAAAATTAGAAAATAGTAAAATATTTTCTAGTATTTGGTGTTAAGAGAAATTTCTTAAAATATTTTTAGCCCAAACAAATAGGCTTTTGAAAATCCTTAGTCTTTGACTTCATTTGTATTCTCAAAAGCACAATTATTATAAATTACAGTCATCATATCCTATGAAAAGTGTCAAAATTTATTTTTGCTTTGCGACCAACATGCTTGTCATGTACAAGTGATCAATGTATACAATAGCTTATTTTGTGCTTTTATCTCTTTTATCTTTTTGTAAGGAACTATCATACACCATTCACAATTCGAATTTTAGAGGATAAAATCAAACAGATTTAAATAATTATTAATATCAACACATTATCTTTAAAAAGTTTGATTCTAAAAATTTTCAAAAATTATGAAATAGGGGGATTAACTTTTTCTTAAGGAAAATTCTATGGTACCATTAGGATACCATATTGTTTTACTTTGAAAGCTTGTATAATATAACACCATGTGCTTTAAATGCTTGTACAATACAAGCATGAAATCGCAAAGGTATGGTACCCTAAGAGGACCATGAAATTCCGCATTAATATCAGTGTATATTTACAATGGCAAAATGAGAAATGCCATCCATGTATCACTATATACTAAAAAGAAACAATAAAATTTAATCAAATATTTAAAATTAAGAGTTGATAATTCGCTATAATTTTACCAAATATTGTGATTTTAATAAGTGATCCTGAAATTGGGGCTTTATAAATTATTTTCCCATTAATATAGATTCCCTATTGCGCTCTTGACATTCCGTGGTATTCTATAATTTTAGAGGATATATCCCTTGTACAGTTTTACCTAACATAGTCAATCATGATGCAAAACAAAAATGGAATCAAGAAAATGGAAATTAATGGTCTAAGGCTGGACAAATAGTACTACTAATAAATAATTCCCAAATATGATGTTCCCATTCTCCCCAGATACATCTCTCTTGAGGGTATCATTTCAGCATCAGCAACAGCAAACCTTCTTGCTTTCTTGATGCCTTATGCCAAATTCAGCGGCAGACATTTCTCTTTTGATAACGGCCTCTCATTAATTTAAGGGCGTCATTAAACTTAGATACCTATTCTTTGACGTCACTTGTCTTGCATGCATAAATAAATGCACCTCTTCCCAACCAAAAACAAATAAATCCGGATTAATTCTTCACATATTTTTAGCCCTATTTCAAAGTGGCCATGGAAACCCTTCAGAAAACACTCATCAAATCACCACTTCAGGTCCCTAGGATCAATGTTTTAGAAAAAGTGAAGAACAATTTAACTTTTAGATCAAAGTGGTCTGATGTGTTAAATGGTGCAATGGGGGATTTGGGCACTTATATTCCTATAGTATTGGCTTTGACATTAGCCAAGAACCTTGATCTTGGAACAACACTGATTTTTACTGGTATTTACAACTTTGTCACAGGTGCAATTTATGGTGTGCCAATGCCAGTCCAGCCTATGAAGTCAATTGCTGCAGTTGCCATATCAGATGCAGATTTCAATATTCCAGAAGTCATGGCTTCTGGAATATGCACTGCAGGGATTTTACTTGTCCTTGGTTTGACAGGTTTGATGAAGCTTGTTTATAAACTCATTCCAATTTCAATTGTGAGGGGAATTCAGCTAGCACAAGGCCTTTCATTTGCAATGACTGCGGTTAAGTATATAAGAAATGTACAGAACTTTTCTAACTCAAAGTCTGGTGGAAAAAGGCATTGGTTAGGCTTAGATGGACTCCTACTTGGCTATCATTTGTGCTTGTTTCATTATTGTCGTCAAGGGCAGCAAAATGGCGATGATCTTAAAAATGATACTAATTATACCGATGAAATTTGCCAGTGGAACAGGAAACAGAGGAAAACCTGTTCTTAAAATTTCTACATTCTCTTCCTTCTGCTGTTATTATCTTTTTGTTAAGCGTAATTTTGGCAGTTATAAGAGGGCCTAAAGCTGTCAAAGGGTTCAAATTTGGACCATCTCCTGTCCAAATTGTGAACCCTTTACAGCATGCATGGAGGGAAGGATATACACAGGGAACAATTCCTCAACTTCCCTTGTCAATCTTGAATTCAGTCATTGCGGTATGTAAGTTGTCGACCGATCTTTTTCCAGAGAAGGATGTTTCAGCCACATCTGTTTCTATTACTGTTGGATTGATGAATCTATTAGGTTGCTGGTTTGGAGCCATGCCATGCTGCCATGGTGCAGGAGGACTAGCTGGGCAATATAAATTTGGGGGGAGGAGTGGATTTCTGGATGTGTGGCCCTTCTTGGCTTAGCTAAGTTGGTTTTGGGGCTAGTTTTGGGTAGCTCTTTGGTGAGAATTTTGGACCAATTTCCAGTTGGTGTCTTGGGAGTTCTGTTATTGTTTGCTGGTATTGAGCTAGCTATTTGTTCAAGGGACATGAACACAAAGGAAGATTCATTTGTGATGCTGATCTGCGCTGCTGTTTCCCTTGTGGGATCTAGTCAGCACAGATGCATCTTATGTGGAATTATTGTTTATTTTCTTCTTAGGCTAAGAAAACTGGGTGATGATCAGTCTTTATCTGCATTTTGCTTCCAGGGTAATCCATAATTCATAGTTTCCTCAAAGCAAAATCTGGAAAATGCTTTCTCTTATACACATCTAGATGTGTATAAGAGACAGTTCTAACACATTTCTCACCTTATTGGTGTTGTTTAAATTAACAGCAAAAGGAAAAGACAACTTTTTTCTTCACCACGGATAAGTTGTTTAAATGAAAGAAAATTGGGAAGATCATAAAATGATGAGCAAAATGTGAATGTAAAAGAAAAAAAAAAAAAAATTTATCCCTCTCATGTTGAATCTAAAAGATAAATAACTATGTATCTTTTCTTTATTATATGGAAAAAAGAAGTATGGCTAAACTTCCACTTAGGATGCACTATTGCAAGCCAGTTTTAAGTTTAACAAACGTCTCCGCAGCTGCCAATTCATTTCTTCCTTTCCGAAGCTGTCAATTTACAACAAAACAAACCGAATGAGAAATGTGTTAGAAAGTACAGGGTAAGAAAAGAGGGAAAAATAGCAGCACTAAAAGCAGAGTATGAACACTTCAATATCTGGCATATTGCACTTGTATTAACATAGCCAGAAAATATTAAGGTAGTCTTAAAAACTTACTGTAATTGTTAAAAGCTTGAATATGCAAACAAAGAAATTAAAACTCAGTGTATGAACACAGAATGTGGGATTTACTAATATTATAAGATTGTTGTACATATATTGCCATTCATATTGGTCCCCAACTGTTATGTGGGGTTTACTAATATTATAAAATTGTTGTACATATATTGCTTTTCATATAAGAATTTGTCAACACTTTGACTGTAAACACAAAGTCAAACAGAGAGAGAGAGTGGTTTCCTGGTACGATTTTTAACTTCGAGGCACCGCTTTGCTGAACAACCAACATGACAATAATTAAGCTGGTTTTCCAGAGCAGTCTGAGGGAAGCAGCTTGCCAGGCAATTCAAATAGCATGGATACCTCTCGGCCATATGTTTTCTTAGTTTATTATTTTCAAAATGATGCATTTCATTCTTTACAAATCCAAGATATATCATTTTGGTCCATTGACGCAATTTCCACCTTATTTTTATCTAAATTAATCATGTACCTATTACATGTCATATTTTTAGAGGCAAAATAGATAATATAAAAATTCTAAATACTAAATTATAGAGTAAACATAAATACAACTATCCCCCAACCCACCCTACAACTAATATACCTCGAAGCGGCAACTAAATGTTGATTTCAGGTTCATGTTGTGGCGGAGGTTATGGCTTCATGGTGGTGGTGACGGTTTTTGTGAAACCCCACTACTTTGGAGGACCTTACTTGAATTTTCTTAAAATGGAAGGAATTAAGATGCAATTATCAATACTTTATAAGCAACTAAAATATTCAGATCTCTCCTATAACTGCTTTTCATTTTGGAAAACAAGAGTTTTGAAGAGGAAATTGAGAGTCAAGGCTAGACATCACGAAAAGAAGAGACGATCACCAAAGCAGTTAAGTATTTCGATGATGGTAAGCAAAAATTCTCAATTTTGTATTATAATTATTTAAGGTAGAAAAGGCAATTTTACACCTCAAACTTTGGATTGTGGTCCATTTTGGTCCTTAAAGTTTCATGCAAAACACATTTAGTTCTCAAACTTTTCAATTTCTACTAAATTAGGACAAATTATAAAATTTCGTCAATTACAAACGAAAAGAGTCTGTGCATTAACGCGTGACTATCAAAATCTCATGTTCCAAATATGAGAAAATACAATTTTTATCCCGCAAAATTTGGTTATAGTCTATTTTGGTTCCCAAATTTACCAAAAGAAACGCATTTAATCATTGAACTTTTTAATTTCTATCAATTTAGAACAAATTTAAAAATTTTGTCAATTACAGAGGGAAAAAGTCACATACATTGCACGTGACTGTTAAATCTATTTTATGATATAACACTTTCTAACCAATTTCAACCCATTTAAACATATTTCCACTTTTCCCTCTAACTGTTAATGCCTAACCAT
This sequence comes from Cinchona pubescens, assembly GCA_025175665.1. NCBI lineage: Eukaryota > Viridiplantae > Streptophyta > Magnoliopsida > Gentianales > Rubiaceae > Cinchona > Cinchona pubescens. The sequence continues at coordinate 2,037,330 of JANKKI010000114.1, forward strand.
TATAATACTTCCCAACCGATTTTAACCCATATACTAACAATTTTTTGATAAAAATCCGTCTCTAAATGATGCAACGACAAATTTGCGACAAAATCCATTCGTTAAAAATGCCTCATCGGTAAAATTCGTTGCTAATTTTAAAATATTACAAAGTGGTTGTTTATGAGCACATAAAGTACAACTTTGAACTAATATATTAATCATTTAAGGTTGTTCAACAATTATAACTAAATATTGAGGTTTCATTTACTACACCAAATTTAACAAATATTCCAAAGATTAATTTTCAAAAAATGAGCTTCATTATACTATAAATGTTGAATCATTATTGTTTTATTATACCTCAATGATTAATCACGAATTAAATTATTATTTTAATTTATTAGTGAATTATTATTGTGATATTATTATCTTTTTTTTGGATATAACTTTTCTAATACCGATTAAATGGGTTTAAATTAGTTGGGAAGTATTATATCTCAAAATAGATTTAACAATTACGTGCAATGCATAAGGCTTTTCCTTCTGCAATTGACAAAATTTTTAAATTTTTCCTAAATTGTCAAAAATTAAAAAGTTCGAAAAAATAAATGATTTGTTTGGAATTTTGGAGACCAAAATAGATCATGATCAAAACTTTGAGGGTTTAAATTATATTTTTATGCATTTGGAACCTGAGATTTAACACTTTTTTTCTGTAATTGACGAAATTTTCAAATTTAGGTCTTATATTGTTTGAAATTAAAATATTTGAGAATTAAATGTGTTTTCTTTAAAATTTTGAGGACCAAAATGGACCACAACTCAAACTTTTAGGGGTAAAATTGTATTTTTTTTTCATGATAATTTATGGTTATTTATCGGGTTTCGTAATAAGATAAAATTTTATTTGGGGTATTGAATTCTTTTATTACAAAGAAAATTTTTTTAAAAAAAAAGAAGAAGAAAAAGTGCTGATTATCCGCAAGGCTTTTCAGTCATGGGAATTTTCTAAGTTTGAAGGAAAAACTGTGGGATTCATGAATCTGATGTTGTGGACACGCATATTGCTCCGACTCTATTTTATCTTTTTGATCCATTTTGTTTACTATTTTATCATGAGAAATTTTAAGGTATTTTTGTGTATTTTGGAATATAATTATGAGAAATTTTACAGTCATTGTTAGGTATCAACGCTTAAATTTGAGATAAGTGGTTCATGTATCATTTTAGTCTTTTAATAAATCAGTATTTAAAAATCTTTTTGTAATCCAAAAGTATGTTATAATACAAATAGTATTGAGTATGGAATATGTGTGCCTTTTGATATATATTAAAGTATATGACTGGTGCATGAGATATGTTGTGCCTCATGTGAGATATGATTGAATGTTACATGTTTGGCTCATAGTGAAGGTTGGTAAGTTGAAGAGAACAATATTCTGAAAGAGTATTTTCTTTCATATTTGTTCTGTCTCTGGTCCATTCCAGCCTTGTCTAACGAGTTCTTAATAGTTTGATTTAGATCAGGTAGTCGAATTACCCTTTTAAATCTATGACCTATCTATTATATATATATATGATCTATTATGTATGTTTTTTGTCATGTTTTGACGCATGTGAAGTAGGTTTTCTAGATTGATTAATATGTAATAACCTACTCAATCTAGTAAAAGATATATTAACCGCATAATTAAGTTCGTATTTTGCTCACACACAATATTATAACATTTTGCATGTATTCGTAATTTGAAATTGTCATAGTTAAGGATAGTGATTAGAGTTTGCGATTCTGTGTTTGGTGTTCTCAAAAAAGGTGAGAGGACAACGTTCATAGCAAGGCGTTACAGTTTTGGGGGTGGTTGAATTTGAATTGCATTTTAGGTAGTGGTGGAGGTGATTGTTTTGGATTGGTGGCAGTAGTGATGATTGGTGATGTTAAGCTTCTGTATTGTGGTAATAATTAATTATAGTTTTTGGGAGTGATGGTGTGATAGTTTTGGTGGTTGATTTTCATTTGGGTTTTGGGTAGTGGTAGAGGCTATAGTTTTGGAAATGGCAGTGGTGGTGATAGTTCGTGATGGTGGATTTTGATTTAGCTTTTAGGATTGTGGTAATGGTTAATTATAGTTTTAGGGCGGTAGTGCTGTTAATGGTTTTGGGGTTGCGAATTTATACTAGGATTCTTGGCTTGTGCTGGTGGTGGTTTTGTGGTTTTGGGTGATGGCGAGGTACATGAGATCTTTGAGTGATGAGGTAATTATTTTAATGTTTAAGGTTTATATATTGACAGTTTATTCTTTAGAATTCTAATTTACAGTGCACATGTAACTATTTCTGTCCAACATATGGTTTGAATTATGTTAATAGACTAAAATAATGTCTAGAAGGCATGAAAGTATATTATTTTGAGTGTGAGTAATTAAAAGGAAACACAACCATAAAGCTTGAGAGAGTAAAAAGCAAGTACAAATGTAAAATGTGAGAAATTATTAAGATTGTTTTATTTTCTTCAGGTAAATGTTAATCCTCACAATTACTACACTAGATTAGGAATATTGAAGATGCAGTTACATTTCAACATTTCAATTATATGCCTGGGGAAATAAGGTAAATCCTAGAGCAAAAAATATTAATCTAAATAAATATTATTTGATATATTATTTTAACATATTATTTGAATAATTATTTGAGTTATTTGGAAAATAACAAAATTTGAATAAGCATTTGAATAGAGAATAATGCAAATAATTTTTACAAATAAGCAAAAATTTGAATAGCGTTTTTGTATTAAAAGACAAAATAGGTATGTGAAATAAAAGAATAGGTACACGAAAGTTGAATGAACTCACTATAAAAAAACATACAATCTTATTTATTTTCATTTTTGCACCGTCAATTCAAGCACAAAAAACCATATAAAATAGTTACTTGCTCGACATTCAAAGTCGAATATAAAAAAATGAGATATCTTCTATGTTTACAGATGTAAACATTGATTACTAATTCAAATAGTTATTTGAATATAGATGAGACGAAGTATTCACTAAGAACACGGAGTAACAAACAGAGAAGAATTGACAAATACTCAAAGAATATTAAAAAAAAGTATGGCACAAGAAGAACAAGCAAGAACAAAGGTTGCAATTATTTTTTCTTAACTAAGATATGATTTTCTTAGAAAGGAAATTTTAGAAAATTAAAAGACGACAAATAGAACTGACCAAGAGTCAGACTAGCTCTGACACCAACTAATACGAACCTCGTGTGCAATCAAGCTTGGTGTGATACTACGAAACCCAACAATTCAAGATGGTACCAAATTCTAAAAGAATCCAAAGTTTGGTCATGAATTTTGGACAGCAAGAAGCACCAAAATAACACACAAGAATTAAGTAAGAATCGACTCGCTGCCTATAGAGTTAAGGCAAGAATAAAAATCTTAAGTTGGTTTAAACAATCACTATTGCTCAAGCAATGATCCCGACAAAGTTTTAAGCCGAAAACCAAAAGAAAACTTTTTCCTCACAGAAAAGTCACAAATTTTATTGGAAAGTTTTGGTTGAATAGTTCATCCATGAGGAGCCTTTTTATAGGCTCAATAAGTCCTAAAAACTAGATTAAAATTCCTAAAATTTAGAGCAAGGGGGTCGGCCAAAGAAGCCCCAAAATCCTAAGGCTTTTGAGACTTGTTTCTTGCTAAACATGTAAGAAAAAGAAACCCTAATATCTAGTCTTCTAGGGTCGGCCAAGGCTTTGGGCCAAATAGGCTTTGTTAAAGACTAAATAAAATTAAATATAAAACTAGGAATTAAACCCGTCCAATTTACACATCACTTAAACTAGAATTGGACTTTTACAAAATAAAGACCAAATAAAAATAAACTTGAAGTGAAATCCGACCTTTTTGCACTTAAAGGATTTGGCTACATGTACTTCATTTTGAAGAATTTGACTTCATGTATTAATGATTGAGAATAGTCCAATCTAACATAATCAAAATGCCATGAACGTGCTTCATTCTTGCAAGCGTGAGTCAAAGCTTGATCTAACTTTCATCTCCTCAGCTTGGTACATTCTTTTTTTTTTTTTTTTTATAAAAGCCGAAGCGGGGAATTTAATTATTAAGAACCAGATTCAATTTTTACAACGCCTGATGTAGGGACATTTTTGAGCATCCAACCGCACCAAGCCTTTTACCATGTTAGGGATTGTGTGCTGGTTATACTCAAGATATGTCTCATTTCTTATGCCCTCATTGGCTGGAGAGTTTGCTACTTGGTTTGCTACTTGGTTTGCTTCCCATAAATACATGTAAAAGAGAAATTCTTTCCTATGACAATATGATAAATAAGCTGCAGTAAGGAATTGATAGAAAAGGTATTTGCTATTGCCATTCAATAATGTTAATGATTAAAAGTGAGTCCATTGACCTCACAGGACCGATGAGAGTTGCAACTTGGCACAGATTTTTAATCCATCTACCAGGGCCATCATTTCCGCTTGAAGGTTGGTCTGACTGTGATAGAAGTTGGAAAATACACCATAAAATTGACCCTTGTGATCTCGGATGATGCCTCTTCCGACAGCATTGCCTGGGTTTCCTTTAGACGGACCATCGACATTAATGTCTACCATGCCTTGAGGAGGGGGGGACTAGCTCACTACAATGAGGTTCCTCGGTTTGTGATGGATGAAACCATGTCTTAGAACTTGAGACAGGAGTAGTTCATCTACTTGGCAGTAGCGTGTGAAAAGCTGAATTGTGGAGATGATTTCCAAGGCAGCACATATTTCAGTTATGATATAACGGCTTGGATGGGTCTTTTTGCCTTCATAGAGCAGCTTGTTTCAGACTTTCCATGTGGAACAGCAAATCAGGCTTGGAATAATTTTGTGAATTGTCGCCATTGTGGGTGAGGGGGTGGGATGCCACCACCATGAATTGAGCTTTTCCATTATTGTGCAAGATTGTGGGAACTCCAATTCCAACCAAGACTCAAAAAAGTCCCATATCTGTGAGGACCAAGGACAAGTTGTGAAGATGTGATCCAAGGTTTCTTGAGATGCTTCACAGAAGCTACATCTTGAGGTTAAAGCAAAGCCGTGTTGCAGGATTATATCATCAATTGGGAGCTTTCTATTCAGCATCCTCCACATGAAAATTGAGATTTCTGTCTATAACCTTGCATCCCAAATCATTGTCCTCATAAAGCTTAAAAGGAAGGTAGGTAGCGTTGATGAGATGGAGAAGACTCCTCTTGATGTAAGCTTCCATATCAGAACATCTTTTGCCTGTGAAGTGGTCAATGATTTTCCCAATTTCTCAATTGATGGCGTGAAATACTCTATCCCGATCAGTTTGTGTATCTAGTGTCCAACTCACCAAGATTCCAGCCAGTAGTATTCCAGACTTGCGCAATCATGATGTCTTGGTCATAAACATGTTCCATCTCTTGAGCTAGAGGACCCCATTCAGTCCATGAGTCATACCAAAAGAGGAGTTTCCACTTCGTAATAACACCTTAAGGTTAATTTCGGCCTCGTCCTGAACCTTTAACATCCTTTTCCATGTTGAGGATGCGGTTTGCGTTTCTTGTATTGTGCACGGGTGCCTTGAACCGCGTATATATCTTGCTTGAAGGAAGTTGCTCCAAAGTGAATCACCTTGATGAAATTTCCACCAAAGCTTGAGGCTGAAACCGTGTGCTATGTCTTTGAGAGAAGGAATTCCTAGGCCTAATCAATTCCCTTGGTCAACAAACCTCTTTCACGTTCAAACCCTTGTCTCTTATGTCATCTAGGGTGGATTCTGCACAAAAGAAGTTTGCAAACTGAGCCTCATCGATTCACCTCTTGAATTACAACTTTTGGTGGTTGAAGGACCGCCAAAAGATAGATAGGGATGCTGGAGAGGACATGCTTTATGAGGATTAATTTTCCCCCTGGGGAAAGAAGCTTGGAGTGCCAACCATTAACACTAGCTATAATTTTATCAATCATCGGCTGGAAGAGTGCTCCCCTTTTCATTGCTTTTTGGATGGACAGCCTAGGTACGTGAATGGAAAAGCTTTTTTAGCAAACCCCGTCTTATCTTGGATCATCCTTGTTCGAGATAAGGGTGTTGCTTTACATAAAGAAGGGTGAACTTTTAGCTTTGTTCACTTGTTGGCCAGTGAAAGATGCGAATTTGTTCAGGAATAACACTAGATTCTCCACTGATTTTGCGTTTCCCCTTGTAAAGATGACTACATCATCTGCGAAAGCGAGATGGGAGATTGGTAGGCAATGACTGGGAAGACCAAATTCCAGTATTCTTCCTTGCCGAACCTGGTTGTTTAAGTTCCTAGAGAAAAGCTTCCATCATGATGATGAAAAGCATAGGTGAAAGGGCATCACCTTGCCGAATCCCCCTTGAGGATTGAAAGAAACCTTTTGGGACCCCATTAATGAAGACGGAGAACCAGCAATGTTCAATAGACTATAGGCTGGTCCAAGAAAGCCGGTCAAAAGCCTTTGTGAGGTCCAACTTGATGATGAGGTTTCCCTCTCGTGTTTTCCTATCCATATAATCCACCATTTCTTGAACAAGAAGAATGTTATCCGTAATGTCTCGCCCTTTCACATAGGCCACTTGACAGGTTGGAAATAATTTTAGGCAATATGGAAGCTAACCAATTGGCCAGAAGCTTTGTGCATATTTTGTTGAAAAAGGTACAAAGGCTAATCGGCTGAAATTCATTAAAAGCTGCTGGGTTGACAACCTTTGGAATTAATATGATTAGTGTACTAGTGAAAATCCTTCGGAGATTAGCCCCTTTAACAAAATCTTTGACAGCGTTGTGCAAGTCTTTATGAATGATGTGCCCAGCAACATGTGAAGAAGGTTCCGTTGTAACCATCTATCCCTACTGCCCCTTCTGGATTTAAAGCGAATGTGGCTTGCTTTACTTCATCTAGTGTAGGTTCGGCCAATAAAATGCTGTTATCCTCCTTTGAAATCAATTGAGGAATGTTGGCTAGCAGAGATTGATCAACAGCAACATCATTGTCATGCTGCAAGAGAGTTTGGAAGAAGTTGATCCCCTCCGATTCTATATCCACAATATTGTCTGTCCAAGCCCCATTGACCATTATTTTAGAGATGTGCAACCTTTGTCGCTTAGCCTTGAGTAAGAAGTGGAAAAAGTGCGTGTTTTGGTCCCCTTCTTTTAGCCACTTGAGTCCAGCCTTTTGCTTCCAATATTCCTCTTCCTTTGCTAGGCACTTTGTATATCGGGCTTGAGCGTGAGATAGTGCTATTTGGGTGTTATGGTTCAGGTGATTCAAGAAATTTTCCTCGCAAGCTTTCACCTCTGAGTCCACTTCTTTGACGCGGGCTAAAGATATTTCCAAAGATTGTATGGTTCCAATTATGCAATTCCGCTTTTAGTCATTTCAACTTTGTAGCTAGGATGAAGAGGGGAGAGCCAACACAAGGAAGATTCCAATTTACTTCTACTACCTGCAAGAAATTGTGATGTTTAGTCTGCATGTTTAAGAAGTGAAATTGTCTAGGACCCGAGGAGCTCATTGAGGAAGAGTGGAGGAGAATTGGAGAGTGATCGGAGCAAGTCTTGGACAGATGTTCCACTGCAATGTTCTGGAAAGTCAACAAGTAAGCATTATTGCAAACATATCTGTCAAGTCGCTTCCAAATAGTATGGCCAAGACGATTTGCCCACCATGTGAATTTGCAGCCTTGGAAAGCTAAATCCGTCAATCCACAGTCTCGAAGGAAGTCATTAAACTCATGCATTGCATCCAAGTCTAGTGTTGAAACTTCATTATTTTCATCTGACGAGGAAATGAAATTAAAGTCACCCCTAACAATCCATGGGAGTGGTGGATTGGTAAAGGTCTCGAAGCTCACTCCACAAACTTCTCCTCTCATGCTTGGTGCATTTGGTGTAAATGAAAGAAGCCATACATGGCATTTGAGCATTTTTTGGTGAGATGGATACATGAAGAATCTGGTCTGAGCTATGAATGATTGAAGCATCATGTGCAGTACTCCAAAATAACCATATTTGGCCATTGGTGTTTGTTGTACAGAACTGAAATCCCAATTTTTGTGCAATCACATCCATCCTAGACTTGTCCACCATGGGTTCTATTACGGCTAAAACTTTTATTTTGTGTGATTTGACTAAAAGTTTGAGTCTTCTGAGTGAAGGTTTATTACCGACTCCTCGGATGTTCCATATGAGGACTGAATCCATATCAATTGAAGGGGGAGGGGCAATATGAACCTGGCTTTGAAGAGAGCCTGGTAGCAACCTTACATGGCATGTTGTACGTTTTCCTATGACGAGCTTTACGTGTAGAAGTGGGCAGTCCGTTTGCATGGGGTATTCGTAGGTAGCTTACTTATACACGTAGGGGGTAGTTGAGCAATGAGGATGTCGTTAGCTGAGAGGTAACCAGGCAGCTCTTCCATGATTCTCGCATGTGTGAGGGTAAGATCATCCTTGGCTGCTAGTTTTGAAATTTGAGCATTCGAAAAAAGTGGAGGGTTTGGTGGTAGTTGAGGGTTTGACTCATTCTCCAAATTTGAATCAACTAGCTTATCCAAGGTTGTTTGTTCAATCCCTTGAATGGTGGAATTTGAAATTTGAATTTCAAGCTGTTGTGATTGCCCGATTTCAGCCACTAGTTGCTCCGCCACTGCTGGTGGTTCTTCCTTTTCCAGTGGCTGATCTAAAACTACATTTTCAGTTCGTTGTTGGTGGTCATCACGTTCAGTGGGGCATTTTTCTTAACGTTGTACCTGTAAAGGCGCTCCTTCTTCCTCTAATGGTGCTCCGGGCAGTTGGGGAGGGGTTTGTTTTATTCAAGATGGGCCAACTTCATTACATTTTATAGTGGTGTCCAGCAAGTTTGAGCCGGTTTCTTTGTTGAATCTTATACACCATCTAGATGTCTCTATATTTGACATCTACATGTTTTTAAGAGACTTTCTTCCAACAAGTTGGTGGTGTGGCCAATTTCTTGCAGGTTGTGCAGTAACTTGGTAGCTCTTCATAGCTAATTTTTTGCCAGATACCATATTTTCCAACCCCTAACCATACTCTAGAAGTGAGCTCGGCTTGGAGATCTACTTCCAGACATACCTTAGCAACATTTGCCCTGGTGAAGTTTTCAGTTGCTAGGTCTAACTTGAGAGGCGTTCCCACTGCTTGAGCGAGACTGAACACTGCATGTTTGTTGAAGAAGACCGCCGGAAGTCCTTCAAACGTGATCCCAACAGGGACTACCGATGGCTCTTCGGTTGGACTGAAGAGTGGATGCCACTTGAGAACTCTCATGTACCAACCACTAATGAACCAAGTGTTCTTAAGCCAACAACGAAGATAATCTCCCTCCAATGAAAATCGAGATGATGATGTGCTTGTAGTCGAGAAAACCAATTGTGAACTGACCTTTCTCTTATCATGGTGAGAAAACTTTGCGAAGTAATTCCATATCTAGCTTTCCCAGGGGAAAATTTCCAACCAAAGTGTATCTAAAAGGGGCAACAAGTTGTTGAATCTCTTCATGTGAGAAGAATATGGCGGGTTCTCCTTTATGTGATTGCAGGGCCTTCAAGGGTTTGTCTGGAATTTGCGTTCGAATTCTTTGAGTTTGGCTGCCCGTGAGCACTTGTTCAAATGTCTTAGGTTGCCCTTCAACAACCCTTCAACCAAGCCATGGCCGAGAAAGCAAGGAATAACAAAAGTAGTATTGGTTTCTAAAGTGAGAAAATGTAGAGAGAATGAAGAGAAAAAAAATTCAGAATAGTCTCCAGGTCGAGCCAAACTAAACACTGAGTCAGCTTGGTACATCCTTAACCTATCTAGATTCATATCACAAAAAAAGTCAATTAAATTAGCCTCATGCATAATAGCATTTGATTCTTCTAATGATCTCTTATAGTCATCATGAGAATACTAAACACTTTGCTCACATGAAAAAGAAGAAAGAAGATTCACTCCAACCCACAATAAGAGACAACTTGTTAACTGCAATTTGGCTATATGACAACACAGTTGGACATAAAATGTAATCATCCTGTAAACACTAAGGCGAACTAATTCAAACCAAGGATCAAATGGGAATTAATGGATTGTACATAGGATAAAGGATAAGGTAAGATAAATATGGATAAAGTAGCCATAATTACCTTAGTCGCATTATAATTCGACTTTGAACCACACTCCCACATCCATGTTTCTCTTACAACATTTAGCCAAGAACCAGAGGAAATGTACATCTTTATTACTAATTACAAAACCACGACACATGGATGAAATTTTAACTACATCCCAACAGCTACACCATTATTAACACAAGAGGCAACTATCCTCTTATTTTTGAGCTTCAACAGAACAAATAACATAGTTTTTGAATTCTTTTTCTTCTTTTTTCTTTCAGTAGTTTTTTTTAAAATTTGAACACATAGTAGTCATATTTCCTCGAATTCTTTACAAATAACATCATACATCTTCCCAACTAGCCATCACAATCAATCAACACTGTAGTACCAACATAACATCAATACCAACTAAGGTGATGGGTAAAAAGAGAAGTTAAACATAAGAAAGTGTAAATTGGCTTTTCATGTGGCTAAGGCAATAAAAATAGGCTAATGAAGCTCAAAGGGGGGACTCTAGGGATATCACATAACATGGTAGCTCATTTGGTTTCAAACACTCCAAAGAATTGCCTAACTCAATTCCTAGGTCCAAACTTCACCCATATTTTGCAAATATGGAACTACCTCAACCAATTGTCTTAAGTAAAACTAAACCTTAGTTAGTCATCAAGATTATCGTTCAAAATAGAGTAACAAAGCTCTCCACATACTCACATTGCACATTGGTGTGTATATATGTATACATATGGGGTAATAGCATTTCAATGAATCAATGGGATTATACACAAAAAGATTGTCAATGGAATTTAATCACTACCAATGATATGAGATCTATAGAGTTAATTTGTTTCTTCTACCACAAAGGCACATGAACACAAAACACATAAACATGTATCTAAAGATTAGACATCAATAAACTGTCTAAAAACTGAAAATAAATGAAATTAACTGCAAAAATTAAAAATGAAAATAAACGCTATCCAAAATATATCACAATAATACCACCAAAACAACAATTAACCCTACCAACAATCTCCCAACTTAACAAAGCAGTACTTCAATACTTGCCAAGATGGTAATAAACAATTACAAAAATGTAGAAAATAAAGGTTTGAATGTAGAAGGATTGAAAGAAAACTCCCTCAAGTGGTCCCAGATGGATCAACACCATCATCTTCCTCTTGGTCTTCGTTTTCGTAGTCCTCATCCTCCTCATCTTAGATACCCACGTCCTCATCCGATGGTTCGAAATTCCATCATTTTGCTACTAATTATACTGGCCATCATGGTTGAATGAATGAACATTGTTCAACCTATGAAAAAGAATATCTAGCTTCCTGTGGATAGCATGAAGACTCTGACTGTGGTACACCTGCAATTTTTGCACTCTAATTCCAGTGCAGCACTGATGGAAGACATATTCAAGGTGATCTTGAGGCGGTGGTGTGATTGCTTGTTTTAGGTAGAGTTCAACTTTAAAAACAAACAAGCAATGATTAACCTCACAAGATCACTATACTCTACCTAACTTCTGCAAGTATACATAGTTGATAGTAGTATAGGATGAGTGGGTATTGTTCTCACGAAGATTGTTTGGCAAGCAATTACCAAGATTTACGGATCCTTGTATAGTTAAGCAAATTCAAACAATAGAAGATGAAACTACACTACTCAAAACTATAATTAAACTCAAGCAATTAATGCCTAATTTTAAGCTAAATTATGTACTAAATCAAGTAAATGAAGCTAAGCAATTATGAAAGTGAGAAACTAGCTACTATATCCTAATAAATGTAAGCAATTAAATGAAAGCACTTAATTCTACTCTAAATTAACAAAAATAAAACTAAAATTTGCAAAGAAGTAACCCAATTAAAAAGACTACATAAAAAAATTTTGAAGGCTAAAAGTAACCATTTCTAAACTAGAATTTGGAAAGGCTTAAAATTGAAATCTAAATAATGTTTGAATTTTTGATAATAATAAAGAAAGCCCACCAAAAATTAACTAGAAATTAATGCAAGGAATTGAGAATTCTTAACTAAAATGCAATAAATCAACAAGAACCCTAATTTCTCTGTGAAAACCTAGAATGAAAATAAAGAGATTCTCACTAATTTAAACTAGAAAGCAAGTAAAAATTATATCTACTTGAAACTAATGAGTAACCCACTAAAAATATCTAATCAAAATTTAATCTTGGAAAGAGATTAAAACTAGATCTAAAAGATGATTAAAGAGAACTTTTCATTAAAGTGAAACTTGAAAGTTAAGCTATTCTAATCTATCCTAAAAATGTTACTAACTACCTACTTACTCTATTCTTACTTACCTCTATTACAACTTTAAAGTAGCTTAAATGGTGGAGTATTACACGAGGCAAAATCAGAAATTGTTTGCTAGAACATTACAAAATTACCCTTACAACTTAAGCCAACAGTGAGTCCATATCGCGATATGGAGTTTGAGATCGTGATATGGAGTTTGAGATCGCGATATGGACTGGTAATTGATTTGACCTATTCCCGAGTCCAGATCGTGATCTGGACTTTCTTCCAAGCAAGCCTTCATTTCTTCTATAATTGCAATTTGGTCCTTCTTTATTTCTTCTATAATTGCAATTTGGTCTTTCAACTTTGTTCATTCCAGCTTCCAACCTCTAATTTGGACCTGCATAATATTAACCCAATTAAACAATTAATTTAGCCAAAATTTTAATAAAAACTTATCATATTTAACAAGAACAAAAATATAAACACATATGAAAGAAATTAACTAAAACCTTCAATTAATTGCCCAAATGTTCAGAATTCAAACTTATCAGAATGCCTATAACCTGTCTACAAATACACATCTAGATGTGATAAGATCCACAGGTACAAAACTTAGGAACTTTTGCTAGTCCAAAACAGCATAAAACAAAAAATAAAAGAAGCCTACTTCTTACTTAAACACATAAACACCACCAAAATTGACAAAATACTTGATGAATTGTGGATGTACTTAGAACAATTAAGAAGCCTCTCAAGAAACTTTCAATACTATATGATAATTGAAGTATTTAAACAAGTCAATCCGATTTGCAATTTTTCTACAAAGAAGCACACGTTCATTTACTACACAAGGTTTCAAGTCACCAAGAATTACTATTCTCAAAAAGAATTACCAAACGTTTTAGTTCTATCCATTCAAAACATTATTGCTTCTCAAATCACAAATATTATGGAGTTAGTCAATTATCCCGACTAGGCCTCATGAACATAGAAGTTCATTTAGGAATCTACTTAAATGCAAATGTCACACATTTTTGAAATAGATTAGTACCTCTAACAAGGAATAAGTAATATGAGACCAATGATAAGTATTACAAACATTTACTCCTTAACTTATACTAAAACGAAATTCCTAATGGCTTAATTCAGAGAAACAACATGGGTACATGTCGAAATCCCGTACTCGCCTTATTACTACTCTAATGGCTTATTTCGGAGAAACAACATGGGTACATGTCGGAATCCTGTACTTGCCTTATTCCTAACAGCAATTTTTTTTAATTAAAGACAACCCTAAATAAAGGAAAATGAGTGAAATGTCTCTTAACAATAAATCTTAAATACCAATTATTCACAAATTAGAAGAATATTCCCTATGCAAACACACAAAATGTCCCAAAATTCCTTCTATTTCATTTAACTCATTTTTTTCCAAAAGATAAATCGTCTAACAAAATAATATAAGTGATTTGATAGAAACAATATTTCAAATAAATTTTCCTAAATTTTCAGTACTTCTTTTTGAAAAAATAGTAATGCCAAGTTTTTGAAATCTAGATTATGTTGTGAAAGAACTACTCTCTGTCTCTTATCCATGAAATGATCCAATCAAAGATGTGTATCATTTAATATTGTACGTCAAAATTCATCATCATCGAGTACTTATTGGATCACTTTTCCATCCGTTATACATCAAGTGACATCAATATGCACAAAACAACCATTCCCAACACGAAAAATAGACACCTCCAAACTTGTCTCTTTTATTCAAATTGATGAATAAATCATCCTTCCACTCACCCAAAATCCAACATAAACTGTGAAACCCAGTATTTTACTAGCCTTATTCTTTGATTTTTTTTAACTAGTTTAAAATGTTTTTCATATTATTTTTAGTCATAAAGTACTTCAACTTATTCGTTTTTCAATTCGGCAAATTTTTCGGTTTACGCGATTTCGATTCCGGCGGGTAAACGGGTCAAGTTTTGTAGGATTCTTTATGGCTGAAAAAAACCCTCTTTGCAGCCTTATATGTTATGATTTATGTATGTTATGGGTTAATATGTTTTTAGTGTTTTGGAGGTTGGGAAGTGATTGGGGTTGATTTTTAACAACTTTCCACGGTTAGATTACATATTTTAAGATTATGAGTTGGGGTTTTGTCTTCCATATGTGGCCCTAGAGTGTTATGCTATGAATGCTTATGTCTATTCATATAATGATGTTTTAAGAGTGTTTTAAGGTTAGTTTGGATAGGAAGCATGTTTGCCCATGCGTGTGGCTAATCGGTAAAAGTTTCAGTACTTTATGACTAAAAATCAATATCTGTCTCTTATACACATCTAATGTTGTAAGAGAGTTAATTGTAGTGGTTATGGGGTATGGATTGTTGTGGGGTGCTATTGATATAGTCCCGGCTATTGCTCCGGTGAATCTTTCCGTTTATGCATTGGTTGGTTAGAATATGTTATTTTGAGTTGGGTTGTAACCAAGGTCCCTTGAATACCTTGGAATTGGACTTTGTTGGCAGGGAGGATAACCTACTTATAGCCTAGGAGAGGCGACCTTTTTTCTGCTGTTCTTATGGAAAACTAGATGTGTATAAGAGACTAATCTAGCTGTAATACGAATTTGAGGGGTTAACTATAGAAAATTACTGGGTTTTAGCTTGTCGGGTTGGTCGAAATTGTGAAAGGTCATTTTTGACCAAAGAGCTTTTGGTGTCGTTTTCTATCGTTTCGCGTCGTTTCGTTTCCTAGTCATTCTTTAACTTCTACATCTCTTCTAAGAGTCCTCTTATATCTGTTTTAGGTACCACGCCACCTACCGCCGCGATCGCGTTCGGTGATCATTTGTGCAGTTTTTGCTTTGATAGGTGGGTAACATAGACCCTCTTCCACTTGTATTTTATTTAACGACTTTCGAAATATGTTTGGATGGATTTTAGAATGTGTATGATGTTTGGAACTGCACTTTTACAATGTTTTGGAATTATTACATATGAAATCGGGACCAAGCTATTTTATGTTAATCAATTGATATGTTTGCAAACTCTTTTGATATGAAAGCATTTTATTATGACTGTTTTGGCTCATAGGTGACCTAGGTATATAATTTTGGATGTGTTTGGAAATGTTTGATTTGGGGAGAACTGGTTCTATAGTCATCCATGGGACGCCATGGTGACTGCTATGACTGTTATGAACTATTTGACTGCGGGGTCTTGTGATGGGATAACTTGACTTCCAGGTCAGACTAGTAGGTGTGGTAGATTACTAGATCTGGCTAGTACTGTAGGTCATACCTTCGAGCCTAAAAGATACTCATGTTATTTTATTATACACTGGATCATAACTGTACTTGGATTTGTTCGCTATGCTTTAGCATACTATGTTTTGAAATGATTGGATCTTTTTGGCTATGTTTTGGACATGCCTGACGTTTAAATGGCATGATACATTTTAGAAACTACTTATGATTATGGTTTATTGACGTTTAAATGGCATGAGACATTTTAGAAACTGCTTCATAACTATGGTTTTCACAAATGTTATTATCTTTATGTTTTCTTTTTCTCGCAATGCTTGGCCCCATTTGAAGAGCTTTTATGGTATCCACTGAGCTAGTTATGCTCACCCCACGAGATTTATAATTTTTCACATTAGGTGCTCGTTCTTTACTCTCCACCGCGTTAGCAGCTTTTACATTTGCTTTAGATTCCGACATTACTGGTAGGAATGGTTGTTTTAATCGTCATATTGATGTCTCTTGATGTTTGGAGAGGGGTAGTGTATTAGATAGGTTTTGTATTGATGAACTTTGTTTTTGTTGTAGCATCTTTTGTACTAAGAAGAAATTTTGTAATTCGTATTTTTTGTGTAAAATGAAATATTCGGTTTTATAGTTAAGAAATGGTTTGATGGTTCTATTACATTGCGGTTAAGTTTGTTGCTCTGTTCGTTTGTGCCTTGCGCTTTGGGCCTGTGTACCATTAGCACGGCGTGTTACGGTCCCGTTTTTGGGGCGTGACATTGAGTGGTATCAGAGCATAGGTTTGAATCCTAAGTCCATTTTAGGTATTCGATCAGTCTTTCGAGGTTTAAATCGATGTGCTCGGGCTTAGAATTATATAAGATTCTATTTTGTTCGCGACATTACAGGATCTGTGGAATTCTTTGACCTGGAGTTATTGATTGACTTGTTTTGGGGGGGTTTTGAGAGGTCCTTGCTTATTTAATCTTTGTTGTACCTCTTTTGTTGAATCTTGAAGAGTTATTCTTTGCTCATGATTTCGTCTTTGACTCTTATCAGCTAGTATGCCGCCTAGGACGCGTTTTGGTTTTAGAGGTCGCGGTAGAGGCACGGCAGCAGGACCCTCAGCCTGGGGACCGTCTGGCTGGTGGGGATCCGCTGCAGGAGATCCCTATAGTCGAGTCAGCTTCAGAGAGAGTAATACTAGGCCTGCGGTCTACCCTAGGGACTAGGCAGGTGTATAAGCACCTCCTCCTCCGAACACCGCTATTCCATCCATGACTCCGCATTAAGCGGATCCGGAACCCCATCAAACCAAGGAAAGTTGTTAAAAATACCCCATCTACTTCCCAACCTCCAAAACACTAAAAACAACCCATAACATACATAAATCACAACTTATAAGGCTGCAAAGAGGTAACCAATCTCAGCCACAAATAATCCTACAACAAATGAAATCATAACATACTAAGACCTGTCCTTATACAGTTTCTAGCTCATTACTTTCCCCCGTCCATCAGAGCTCAGAAGATGGACGAGTTTTATCGGCTGGAGCAGTGAGATCAGTCCGTGGTGCAGTATGCATTCCAGCTTTAGAGGCTTGGGGAGTATGTTCCAGCGGGAACAGCTAGACTTATACAGCAGCGTATGTAATCCAGAACCATCAACCATTACCTTAGGCTATAAAACGGAATATTTCATTTTACACAACAAGACGAATGTCCCGCCTGAGGACAAGAGGTCCTGAGGGGCGAGGACATCCTAAGGTCGCACCAAATCGAGGGCAGACTAGTGGAGTGCAGGGTGGTCCGCCTGAGGACAAGAGGCGGAGGACTCAGGCGAGGGTGCATGCGTTGAGTCAGCAGCAGGCCGATCAGACCGATTCAGTAGTTGCAGGCACGATCTTAGTGAATTCCATACCTGCTTATGCTTTATTTGATTGTGGGGCATCACATTCATTTGTAGCTAGATGTTTTCTTAGATGTCTGTCCGATAAACCTAGATGGTTAGAGGATCCTTATAGAGTGGGGACCGGACGGGAAGGTTATGGAGTGCGATCCGCTCTTCTGACGAGAAACCATTCTGGCGAACAATAGCAATCTTATACTCATCTAGATGTGTATCTGGGACTCCAAGGATCTTTCACCAACTTCATCCCAATGTAAAGGTGATCTACACTTGGGGCCAAGCATGTCATGTTTCAGATGCCTGGTTTAGATACGGTGATTTTTTGTGGGAATGAAAAGAAGCCCAAGAGTAGGATTCTGATTATATCAGCAGTGAAGGCATTTAAGGCCTTAGATAGGGGTTGTGAGAGCTATTTGGCTTATGTGATGGACTCGATGTAACTACTGAATCGGTCTGATCGGCCTATATAATTCTAAGCCCGAGCACATCGATTTGCCAGGATTGATGACTTGTTTGATCAGCTTAAGGGTGCGGGGTACTTCTCTAAGATTGATTTGCGGTCCGGATATTATCAACTGAAGGTGAAGGAAGAGGATGTACCTAAGACAACTTTTTGGACTCGCTATGGCCACTACGAGTTTTTGGTTATGCCTTTTGGTTTAACTAACGCCCCTGCAGCCTTTATGGAGTCTCTGATGAATAGGGTGTTCAAGGACTATCTTGATGTATGTGTAGTGGTCTTCATCGATGATATCCTGGTTTATTCTCCGAGCGAGGAGGCTCATGCTGAGCATTTACGAGCAGTTTTGAGCTTGTTGAGGAAAGAGCAGTTGTATGGTAAGCTTAGCAAATGCGAGTTTTGGCTTCGAAGTGTTGCATTTTTGGGTCATGTGGTGTCAGAGGAAGGGGTTTCTGTAGATCCCAAGAAGATTGAGGCCATTGTCGATTGGCCTAGACCTACCATAGTGACACAGGTCACCTAGTGGTCAAAACAGTCATACAATGCTTTCTCTTATACACAAAAAAGTTTAAATCACACTGAATTGGAATTCCTTTGACGCGCTTACCCGAGAGAGAACCAAGTTTGAATGGTCAGATCAGTGTGAGGCAAGCTTTCAAGAGCTTAAGCATAGGTTGGTGACAGCTCCAGTGTTGACTTTACCTTCAGGTTCTAGGGGATTTGTGGTTTATAGTGATGCTTCTCAGAAGTGGTTTGGGTTGTGTTTTGATGCAAGGAGATAAGGTGATAGCTTATGCGTCGAGGCAACTTAAGCCGTACGAGCAGAATTATCCTACTGGTGACCTGGAGTCCTGCGATCTTGTTTGCTCTCAAGATTTGGAGGCATTACCTGTATGGAGAGCAGTGTGAAGTGTTCACTGATCATCAAAGTCTGAAGTATCTCTTCACTCAAAAAGAGCTTAATATGAGGCAAAGGCGTTGGCTTGAGCTATTGAAGGACTATGACCTGACCATTAAAATATCCTGATTAACATAGTTTTAGGTTGTTATGCTTTGATTGTGTAAATCAGTTCCAAAACTTGGCTCTTGTTATTGGTGGACATGGTTTATGAATTTGGAGGTTCTTGAGTCTCGGACTTTGACAGCATTGGTTGTTCCTTCTACACTGGTGGATCACAACAAGGTATCCCAGTTCTGTGATCCTGAGCTACGGAAAGTAATGTTGAAAGCACAGAATGGTGAGACCTCATGAGTTTCAGGTTAGAACTGATGGTAGCTAGTGGCGAGACAGACGTTTATGTGTGCCGAACGACTCCGAAACTTATACACAACTGTCCAAGAAGACATAGCCAAAAAGATCCAATCATTTCAAATTCATAGTATGCTAAAGCATAGCGAACAAATCCAAGTACAGTGGCTTGGAATGTGCTAGAGAGAAATGCTGAGCTAGTGGCGATCTCGCCACAAACTCAAGAGTTAAGGCCTCGCCACAATTAAAGCAAGCTCCAAACTCGCCCATCCACACCACGCCTTCAGCTATCTCTCTGTCTCTTATACACACCTAAATTTCATGTTCAAGAGACACATCTGTCTCTTATACACATCTAGATGTGTATAAGAGACAGGATGAGATGACATTTTTACCGATCTAGGTGATGCTACTTTGGAGATTAGTGACAGGTAATGATCCCAGCACAAGACCCCGCAGTCAAATAGTTCATAACAGTCATAGCATCGCGATCCAGTTTGCCTCAATGTCACGCCCCAAAAATCCCTGACCGTAACACGCCACGCTAATGTAAGAGACAGTCATAGGGTGGGATACAGCATGTGACCGCTCGGGGACTGAATAAGGTTCGTATAATAACAGCTATCACATGTGTAGCATCGGTATGGCACCATTTGAGGCTTTGTACGGTCGTAAGTGTAGATCACCTTTACATTGGGATGAAGTTGGTGAAAGATCCTTGGAGGGCCCAGATTTGATTCAGGCAATGATTGATAAGATTGCTATTGTTCGCCAGAATTTGAAAGCGGCTCAAGATCGTCAGAAGAGTTGGGCGGATCGCAAGAGAAAGCCAATGGAGTTTGCGGTTTGGGATAAAGTGTATGTGAAAGTATCGCCGACTAAAGGGGTAGCTAGGTTTGGGAAAGGTGGAAAGTTGAGTCCACGCTGTATAGGCCAACTCCCTATGAGGTGTTGAACAAGGTTGGTGATTTGGCATACCAATTGGCTTTGCCTCCGGAGTTGTCTAGAGTTCATAATACCTTCCATGTCTCTCATTTGAGGAGGTATATCCCTGATCCCTCTCATGTGTTGAGCCATGAACCTTTAGTAGATCGGGAGGACACGACATACGAGGAGGTTCCGGAGAGGATCTTGGATCGATAAGATAAGACATTGAGAAATAAAGTTATCCCCTACGTCAAGGTTTTATGGTCTAATCATTCTGAACGAGAAGCTACCTCGTTAGCTTGAGAGCCTCATGAAATCGAAGTATCCAGCTTTGTTTGCTTCGTGATTTCGTAAGTTTCGAGGACGAAACTTTGTTTAAGGGGGGTAGAATGTGAAACCCAGTATTTTACTAGCCTTGTTCTTGGATTTTTTTTAACTGGTTTAAAATATTTTTCATATTATTTTTAGTCATAAAGTATACCTAGGGTCGTTTTTCAATTCCAAAAATTTTTCGGTTTACGATCACGATTTCGGTTCCGGCGGGTAAACGGGTCAAAAATTGGACCAATTGTAATTAGTTCATTGTGGTGTGTGAGTGTTGTATGATGGCTGAATTAATTTCTACATCTCTTCTAAGAGTCCTCTTATACCTATTTTAGGTACCACGCCACCTACCGCCGGCGATCGCGTTCAGTGATCATTTGTGCAGTTTTTGCTTTGATAGGTGGGTAACATAGACCCTCTTCCACTTGTATTTTGTTTAACGACTTTCGAAATATGTTTGGATGGATTTTAGAATGTGTATGATGTTTGGAACTGCACTTTTACCAAGTTTTGGAACTATTACATATGAAATCGGGACCAAGCTATTTTATGTTAATCAATTGATATGTTTGCAAACTCTTTTGATATGAAAGCATTTTATGACTGTTTTGGCTCATAGGTGACCTAGGTATATAATTTTGGATGTGTTTGGAAATGTTTGATTTGGGGAGAACCGGTTCTATAGTCATCCATGGGACGCCATCCTTTTACAAAGTTTCGTCCTCGAAACTATTAAACCGAAAAATTTGTGATGGGATAACTTGACCTCCAGGTCAGACTAGTAGGTGTGGGTAGATTACTAGATCTGGCTAGTACTGTAGGTCATACCTTCGAGCCTAAAAGATACTCATGCTATCTAGATATATTCCGGATTGAAACTGTACTTGGATTTGTTCGCTATGCTTTAGCATACTATGTTTTGAAATGATTGGATCTTTTTGGCTATTTTTGGACATGCCTAGATGCCATTTTTTGCATGATACATTTTAGAAACTACTTATGATTATGGTTTATTGACGGCTAAATGGCATGAGACAGACAGAAACTGCTTCATAACTATGGTTTTCACAAATGTTATTATCTTTATGTTTTCTTTTTCTCGCAATGCTTGGCCCCATTTGAAGAGCTTTAATGATATCCACTGAGCTACACATAGCTCACCCCACGTGATTTATAATTTTTCAGATTAGGTGCTCGTTTTTGACTCTCCACCGCGCAAAGATTCCACATTACTGGTAGGACTCTGCGGATAATCTTCCAAGCTTCTCTTTTGTTTGGAGAGGGGTAGTGTATTAGATAGGTTTTGTATTGATGAACTTTGTTTTTGTTGTAGCATCTTTTGTACTAAGAAGAAATTTTGTAATTCGTATTTTTTGTGTAAAATGAAATATTCGGTTTTATAGTTAAGAAATGGTTTGATGGTTCTATTACATTGCGGTTAAGTTTGTTGCTCTGTTCGTTTGTGCCTTGCGCTTTGGGTCGGTGTACCATTAGCGCGGCGTGTTACGGTCCCGTTTTTGGGGCGTGACATAAACCATGTCCACCAATAACAAGAACTACTCAAACTATGACACAATTTTAAGCTAACAATTAAAACTGAGTAAAAGTGCTAAGAGTATTTAACCAGGCCATGCATCTCATGAATTAAGCTCCATAAAAATCAACATCCAATCCAAATCATCAACAATTGCAAAAATGTCACCTCAATTTAAGGCCCTTAGCCATTCTACACTTATTAGTCAATAAACAAGACCAAAAACCACACCAAGTATCTGTTGAACCCCAGTTATGTTAATCATGTTTTGATGATGACCAAATCATACTAATGGTTTAATAACAAGTGTGCAGAAAAACAGGTAGGTTTGGACGCAAATGATCGTCCGAACAAAACAACCACAAGACTTCACGGACGCAAATAACTGTCCGAGTGACAGAGCTTTGGACGATGGTAATCGTCCGACACAAAGAATTTGAAGCAAGCCTCGGACGAAGAACAGCGTCCGATATTTTTCCAGAAGACTTCGCTTCGATCGGACGCATGTTCGAACGCATCCTCGGACGTCCGAACGAATGTCCCTCAGAGACACTAGATGCAGTATAAGACGACAGGTTTAGCAGCGGCCGTCCGAACGGTCCAACAGCTAGTTTGTTCGGACGCACTCTTGCTGCATCGGCCGTCCGAAAGGTCCAACGGCTAGTTTTCCAGTAAATAGAATAGAAATAGCCGTTGGGAAGTTGTTGGAAGCAGATATTTGGCAACTATAAATACCCCTAGGTCTGAATTAATTGAAAAGTGGCTTCTACATTGATTACAAACAATTCTTGAGCTATTTGGGAGAAATAGTGGGTACAAGTGTTGTAATAGTGTAGGTAGTGTGAAAAGAGCTTAGAAGTGTAAAAGTTCTTCAAGTGTAAGAGTGGAGAGATAACAATTGTAACAAAGGGAGGTTGTGAGTGTAAAACTCTTGGCTCAACTAAAGGAAATTAGTGTGAGCAAGAGTGATCCTCATTTGTGTACAAGAGGTTATTGTCTCACCTACTTTGAAGAGACTTTTAGTGGTTGAACTTCAAGTTGTGAACTTGGTAGTTGTCTTATAAGAAGCTCTTTATAGTTGAAAGCTCCAACCTTGAGAAGCTTGGGAGTTTGGTTTGATTCTCTTAATCTCAATATTCTTATTTGTTCTTTAAGCTTAAATTGTTGAATATCTATTGTATTCATCTTTTTGTGCTTAAGTTTTCATTTGGTGTATAAAGTTTGAATTTCCATTAAGCACTTAAAAAGGATTGTTAAAAAGATACAACCTAATTCACCCCCCCTCTTAGGTTGCTTTTGGGGCCAACAGTATCCAACAAGCAATTCTCAAAAAAATTTAATCCATGAAGCATAAAAAAGATATCTACTTGGCGTCAACTTAAGGTCATTAACCAATCTACTCAAACTAAAAAAAACTAAAAATATCCCAAATCAAAATACTACAAATAAAAGTAATTAAAAGTCAGAGTGCTAAATCATGAAAAACAGAGAAAATGTTCAGCTTCAACAAAGTGCTTCAATTGCTCGGGTTGTAGGTCATAAAAGTTCAGTGCAGCTGGTTGCATCAATCTTCTTGTTCCATCTCCTCTTGACCCTTCTCAACATCACTGTGTTGTGTTTCTTCATGATCGTCATCTTGATCCCCCTACGGTTGCACCTGCTTGGCTGGATCCCTACTAATGTGCTGAAGCTGCAGGCTAGCTGTCTCTTATTGGTGTGTAATATGGTCCACGAGGTGGACCAAAATGCCAAGCTGAACGTAGTGATGGCCAAACCCATGTACCCAATGAGGTAGTCTTGAGGACTTCTCCCATTAATGTCAAATTGTTATGCATCACCTGCTGACCGTAAGTCCCATACCCTTGCAATTCATTCCTTTCCTCTTCACTGACCGGAGCATTCAACACAAAACTAGGAGGCATCAGAATATAGGAATTACTTTGAGGCGGTGGTGGCGGTGGCTTGGTAGGGTGTTCTTCTTGATGGTGCTTTTCAATTATCTCACCATTCTGTAAACATACTCTTGATTAATCCTGCCTCTTGGATATGTCATTTGCTCCGCATGATCAATGGGACAACCTGACAAAGTGCACAAATGGTGAATCAAACTAGGGACATAAAAGATAGGTTGTCCAGACCTTCCATTATCCAAGAACCCCAGTCTAACAAGGCTACCAATATTTACTGGTACCCCTGTCATAATGGCATACACCAAGCATCTTAGTATTTTGTCCCTCTGAATATAACTCAAAGCGTTGGACCCCCAAATTTTGCAGCTGATAAAATAAAATCATAATTTTGCCACCAATGAGAGTCCCTTACGTGCAAATCTCAATTCAGTATTAGAGGAAGTCCTCCGAATCCAGTCAACATAAACATCACAAATGGCATTTTTAATCACATTCATATCTTTTTCCTTATCATTCAACAATGCCAAATATGACAGAAAGACACCGGGGGTATGTTAAAGTAGGCATTAATCAGTTCTGAACTAAAATCCACCAATACCCCCTTGTACTCTCACTTTGCCATCCTCCAATTCACACAAATTACAGTGAAATTCCTTCACTAATTGCGAGGCCCTAGAGTCAATTGGGGTATTAAACCCTTTCCAATGGCTTGACCTAATTTGCTCTTCTATTGCTTTTTTAGCTTCTTCATAAGCACCCCAATGCATAGAAAGGTAAAATTTTGCTCTCGAATCACCTCATGCTTCTCATTTTTTTTGTAGCTTAATTGCTTCGTTCTATCACTCGAGAATTGAGGTTCTGTGTGCTCACCACTCTCAAATACACATCTGCCCCCTGCTCCACTTGTTCCCTTTCCGGCCTTTCTTTTCCTGGATCCCGGTCCTCTCTCCCTCATTCTAGTTCTTCTCTCAGCACCTCCATACACTCATCTCGTCATTTTCACAGCAAAATTCAATCAAATATTCAGACAAGCACCAACAGTTCCAAAAATATAGCCAACAAAAATAATGTTGCAAATTCTCAACACAATTTCACAATTTCTCAACAACAATTCAAACCAATCCAATCCATAATTCAACAATTCAGAGAATTGAGCAATTTAATATCACAATTTTTTTTCTTCAAAAATTTGCACCAATTTATTGCCCAAAAATCAACAATTAGCTACCAATAATTCCACCACAAATTCACTCAAAAATATACAACACTTATCTTCAATAATTTGAATAATTGGAACCACAAATTTAAAGAAAGATATACCCGATCTTACGGACTAAAAATTTTCCAAAAAAAATCCTGTGTGTAAATCCTCCTTTATGTTCAAATTTCTCCAAGGAATCTCCCAAATATTCTTGCTTTGATGTTCCTAGATGGAAGTAAAATGATGTTAGTGGTGGGTTATTGTGGTTGAAGTGATTTTTGAAGGAAGAAAACAGAAGATTTTTAGGGGTTGGGGAAGGGTGTTCTTTGGTTTAGGGAGAAAAAAAATGAGAAGATTGTGAGAAAGGAAGAAGAATAGTTGAATAAGAAGACGTGTTTGCCCATCGAGATCGCGATCTGGGTTTTCCAGATCGCGATCTGGACTGATCTCGAGATCGCGATCTCTATTATGAGATCACGATCTGGATGGAATTGAGATCCCGATATCGAATTCGAGATCGCGATTTCGACTTAGATGAAAAATAGCCTTTTCAGAAGTTTGAGTTCCACATCGTGATTTGGAATTTGAGATCACGATATGGAACAAATGACCAAAATACCCTCCTGAAGTTTCTAGAGAGCTCTATATCGCGATCTAGAATTTGAGATCGTGATCTGGAGCTGAACTTCTGCAAAGTGTATTTTCAACACTTTGCCCAAAATTTCT
Organism: Cinchona pubescens; assembly: GCA_025175665.1. Lineage (NCBI taxonomy): Eukaryota > Viridiplantae > Streptophyta > Magnoliopsida > Gentianales > Rubiaceae > Cinchona > Cinchona pubescens. Next base: position 2,063,247 of record JANKKI010000114.1, read on the forward strand.
CCACTCTTCATCACTTTCTCCAATTCCATGCGCAACCTACAAACACAAAATTAACAAGTTAAGATGAAAATTTTCTTCATTTTTTTAACACCATTTATTTAATTCAAAAACTTATATTTTTTAGACTAAAATTCTAAACTAATTCAAACCAAATTACTCAAAATCAAACTAATTAAAAAATTACACCAAGAGAAAACAATAACAACTAAATTAAAGACTTGGGTTGCACATCAAGATGTGTATAAGAGACAGTCAATATAATCAAGACTATCACTATATAGTCAGGGTAATTCATCCTTGAGGAAATTGAATCCTCCTTTTCCTTTTGGTTTCTACAGATAAAGTTTGATACAAATCATCATGATTAAAGCTTGAATCTTGGGTTTCCCATGCACAAGTTCTTTCTTCCTAGCCTTAGCAGTCATTGTTAGTGCCCCAATTAACATCTCCAATTGTTTCTCAAACCATTTTATTTCTCTTTGTGACTTTTCAACTTCTTGACATCACCATTTTACCGATACTTATCAAGAATCTCTTACTACCAAGTCAACAAGTATCCCTTATCGAGTGGTTTTTCCTTCAATTCATTTCTTGGATCTTCTTTTATTTCCAACACTTGCTTGAGTAAACATGCCTTGGTTAACTTCAATTTTCTCCTTATTTGGCCTAGCAAGGAAAGAATTAAGAGATTGGTTAGCACATTTTTCTTCAACAATGGGAATATTATCATTATATTGAAACAAATCAAATTCAATTAATTCATTTTCAACTCGTAAAACGAACATCCCTTTGTTCACACAATTAATACATGAGTGGTTGACAAGAAAGGCCTCCCTAGAATCAATAGAATCTCACTCTCTTGTCCCGTATCTAGAACAAAGAAAACAAATGGGAAATACCAACTTTTCAACTTGTACAAGCACATCCTTGACCAACAAGCCATATGGTTTCCTCTCGGATAAATCTGCCAATTGGAGTGTGATATTAGTTGGTTAGACATTGTTGATCCCTAATTTGTCATAGATGGCCTTTGGCATGATATTTATGCTTGACCCAAATCACAAAGTGATCGATGCCACATTTTTCCTCCAATATTCACCGGTATCATGAAACTACCTGGATTTTTGAGTTTAGGGGGTAGCCTCCTTTGAACAATAGAGCTACACAGGGCATCAAGGCATACCTTCTTATCATCATCCCACTTTCATTTCCTTGCCAAAAGATCTTTCATGTAATGAGCATAGTTGGGCATCTTGGTGAGGACATCAATTAAAGGAATGTTGACATTAATCTTTTTCAACATATCCAAGAAGTGAGTGAATTGCTTCTCTTCTTCCTCCATTCTTGGATGAATGAGCCTTTGAGGGAATGACACTTTTAGTGATGAGTCCATTTTCAAAGGTTGCTTGTGTTGGACATTTTGAGGTGGGGGATGCATTGGTTGATAAGGAGGATTGCATTGATTGTTGGTGTTGCTCTATGAAAAATTTAGATGATTCCTCCAAGAGGGATTATATGTGTTCCCATGAGATCCGAATGGGTTCCTTGGAAATGATGATAGATTAGACACATAATTGAGCTGCTCATTAGACCCATAAGGCATCTTACATTGTCCATTTGCAAGACCGCCTCCACAAAAATCACATGCCATGCTGGGTTGGGTCGGAGACAAAGACACTGCATTTACACTACTTGGCCCTAAGTTCTCCAATGCCTTTGCAACGTTGTTTATCACAGTCATGAACATACTTTATTGTGCCAAAAGAGCATCTTGCATGTTCAAATTCAACTCTCCACTATTTGCATAGCTTGATTGGCTTGGTATTAGGCCACCGGTAGAGTTATCGGTCCATGATAATAATGATTGTATGCCATCCTATTGAGCAAAGTGTCTTGTAAGAGATAGAACCATCGGTGGAGGCATCCACTATGGATTTTGTCTCTTGAATCAAACCATTATAGAAAGTTTGGATTTGAAGCCACAAAGGAATCGTATGGTGAGGACATTTCCTTACCAACTCCTTGAACTGCTCCCAAGCTTCTCCTTATCTTTCACCAACATCTTCCTTAAAGGAGCTAATTTCATTTTTCAATTTAGCGGTTCTTGCGGGTGGAAAATGCTTTGGCAAGAATTCTTGAGCAAATTGATTCCAAGTGGTAAACGTTCCTTGGGCGTGGGATTGAAGCCATGATTTTGCCCTATTACTTAGAGAGAAAGCAAACACCCTCATTCGTACACAATTCGGGTGCACTCCATTGAATTTGTACATGTCCAAAACTTCCTCAAAGTTCATGAGATGTGTACAATGATCTTCATTAGGACCACCCCCAAACATTGCGTGAGCTTGAAGCATTTGTATCAAGGCAGGCTTAATTTCAAAATTGTTAGCTTGTATGGGTGTCCGTGCAATGCTAGAGTTTGCCCCATCAAAATTTGGCAGAGAGAAAGGCATATTTGTGAAACCCAGTATTTTAAAATCCTTGTTCTTTGATTTTAATTGGTTTAAAATGTTTTTCATATTATTTTTAGGCATAAGGTACTTCAACTTATTCGTTTTTCAATTCGGCAAATTTTTCGATTTACGCGATTTCGATCGTAAACGGGTCAACTTTTGTTTACTCTCTTATACACATCTAGATGTGTATAAGAGACAGATGTACACTAATTATAAAATGAAAAACATGTCTCCAATTAAAACATCTAGATGTGTATAAGAGACAGAGATGCACATTGATATGGACACTAATGGTAATTGCCAGAATTTTGAACTTTGGAATTCTTTTTAAGTCTGTCTTCTTGTACACATCTTCTCCATTTTCTGCTAGCTGCTGGCCGAAAACTCTTCCTCCATTTTCCCCCAAAAATCATAAGAAGTTGAAAAGTACAAAGAGAAAAACAAAAGATTTGAGAAACAATTGGAGATTCTTAATTGGGGCTTATAACAATAGCCCAGCTTTAATGTTTTCTCTTAGACAGTTTTTAACATTCTAGGGCTGTCAAAGAACTTTGCAGCCTTATATATGTTGATTTATGTATGTTATGGGTTGTTTTTAGTGTTTTGGAGGTTGGGAAGTGATTGGGGTTGATTTATAACAACTTTCCATGGTTAGATTACAAATTTTAAGATTATGAGTTAGGGTTTTGTCTTCCATATGTGCCCTAGAATGTTATGCTATGAATGCTTATGTTTATGCTTTTAATGATGTTTTAAGAGTGTTTTAAGGTTAGTTTGGATAGGAATTGAGACTTGAAACCAAGTGGAATGGATTTCCCTTCATTTTGTAAGTAAGCGGAAGTTTGGCGCAACTAGGATAATTTGGATAATTGGTTATGTTTGAAGGAGCTTTAGTGATCTTTTGATGGTTTTAAGTGTTTCCTTGGTAGTGGGTTGGATAGGAAGCATGTTTGAATCATGCGTGTGGCTAATCGGTAAAAATTTCAGTTTGATAGTAAGAGGAATTCCAAACAACCTATGGTTGGAATTAGATGTGTATAAGAGTTAGTCTCTTAGTGAACAATCTCTTATGGACCTGTCTCTGGTATGCTCTAGATATAGTCCCGGCTATTGCTCCGGTGAATCTTTCCGTTTATGGATTTTGATTGGTTGAATATGTTGTTTTGAGTTGGGTTGTAACCAAGGTCCCTTGAATACCTTGGAAATGGATTTTGTTGGTTGGTTGAATATGTTGTTTGGAGTTGGGTTGTAACCAAGGTCCCTTGAATACCTTGGAATTGGATTTTACTGGCAGGGAGGATAGCCTAATTATAGCCTAGGGAGAGGCGAAGTTTTTCAGTTTTTCTGGAAAACTGAGCTTATTATCTCCTAATCTAGTTGTAATACGAATTTGAGGGATTAACTACGTGTTTTGACTGGGATTTTAGCTTGTCGAAGTTGGTCAGAAATTGTGAAAGGTCATTTTTGACCAAAGAGCTTTTGGTGTCGTTTTCTATCGTTTCGCGTCGTTTTCGTTTCCCTCAAGTCATTCTTTAACTTCTACATCTCTTCTAAGAGTCCTCTTATATCTGTTTTAGGTACCACGCCACCTACCGCCGGCGATCGCGTTCAGTGATCATTGTGCAGTTTTTGCTTTGATAGGTGGGTAACATAGATTCTCTTCCACTTGTATTTTGTTTAACGACTTTCGAAATATGTTTGGATGGATTTTAAAATGTGTATGATGTTTGGAACTGTACTTTTACCAAGTTTTGGAACTATTACATATGATATCGGGACCAAGCTATTTTATGTTAATCAATTGATATGTTTGCAAACTCTTTTGGTATGAAAGCATTTTATGACTGTTTTGGCTCATAGGTGACCTAGGTATATAATTTTGGATGTGTTTAGAAATGTGTGAATTGTGGAGAACCGGTTCTATAGTCATCCATGGGACGCCATGGTGACTTCTGTGATTGTTATGAATTATTTGATACGGGGTCTTGTGATGGGATAACTTGACCTCCCGGTCAGACTAGTAGGCCTCGGATAATCTTCCAAGCTTCTCTTTTGTTTGGGAGAGGGGTAGTGTATTAGATAGGTTTTGTATTTATGAACTTTGTTTTTGTTGTAGCATCTTTTGTACTAAGAAGAAATTTTGTAATTCGTATTTTTGTGTAAAATGAAATATTCGGTTTTATAGTTAAGAAATGGTTTGATGGTTCTATTACATTGTGGTTAAGTTTGTTGCTCTGTTCGTTTGTGCCTTGCGCTTTGGACCGGTGTGCCATTTGCGCGGTGTGTTACGGTCCCGTTTTTGGGGCGTGACAATATTCCCTCAATGGCCCTCCATTCCCATTGATACCCATTTCCCTAACCACCTCTTCCATTATTTCCAACAACATCTTCTTCATCATTCTCGATGTTCAATTTTCTTTGATTAGCATTAGAATTTGCCATTTCAATTCTTTCTTGCTCTTGTTGTACCCTTCTAAACTTCCAAATTTCCCTTAAGTCCTTTTTCCATTCCTTTTCCAAGCAAATAAATAGTCCTTTATCTCCTCTTACCATGCACTACAACTAAAACCAAAGCTTATAGTCAATTTAAGCGCCAAGTCAATTCCACAAGACAAACAACCAACATAAACAAATAAACAAAATTAACACTAAATTAAACTAAGTTGCTTAATTTATACGACTCGTAAAGCGCTTAATATTGCCAAATACCAAGGACAATCCCCGGAAACGGCGCCAAAAACTTGATTGCTTATTTCAGGTAGAGTTCAACTTTAAAAACAAACAAGCAATGATTAACCTCACAAGATCACTATACTCTACCAAACTTTCGCAAGTATATGGAGTTGATAGTAGCATAGGATGAGTGGGTATCGTTCCCCAAAGACACATTTGGTCTGTCTCTTACCACATTTACGGATCCTTGTATAATTAAGAAAATTCGAACAATAGAAGATGAAACTACACTACTCAAAACCATAATTGAACTCAAGCAATTAAAACCTAATTTTAATCTAAATTATCTACTAAAGCAAGTAAATGAAACTAAGCAATTAAGAAATTGAGAAAGTCTAGCTACTATATCCTAATAAAAGGAATTAAATAAAAGCACTTAATTCTACTCTAAATTAATAAAACATTAACTAAAATTAACAGGCAAGTAAGTAACCGAATTAAAAAGACTACATAATAGAAGCTTTGAAGGCTAAAAGCAACCATTTCTAAACTAGAATTTGGAAATAGTTAAAATTGAAATCTAAATATTTTTGAATTTTTGATAATAATAAAGAAAGCCCAGTAAAAATTAACTAGAAATTAATGCAAGGAATTGAGAATTCTTAACTAAAAAGTAATAAATCAACAAGAATCCTAATTTTTCTATGAAGCACTCAAATGAAAGCAAAGAGATTCTCACTAATTGAAACTAGAAAGCAAGTAAAAATTATAACTACTTGAAGCTAATGATTAACCCACTACAAATATCTAATTAAAATTTAAACTAGCAAAGAGATTAAAACTAGATCTAAAAGATGATTAAAGATAACTTTACATTAAAAAGGAAACTTGAAAGTTAATTAACCTATTCTAATCTATCCTAAAAATTACTAACTACCTACTTACTATATTCCTACTTATCTCTATAACAACTTTAAAGTAGGTTAAATAGTGGAGTATTACACAAGGCATCTCTCAGAAATTGGTTGCTAGAACATTACAATGGACCTTACGCTCTATAGCTAAGAGCGAGTCCATATCTAGATATGGAGTTTGAGATTGCAATACGGACTGCTAAATGACTTGACCTATTCCCGAGTCGAGATCATGATGTGGAGGAATCCAGATCACGATCCGGACTCTCTTCCCAGCAAGCCTTCATTTCTTCTATAACTACTATTTTGTTCTTGAGCTAATTTTTTTCCACTTTCCAACCTCTAATTTAGACCTGCATAATATTAACCCAATTAAGCAATTAATTTAGCTAAAATTTTAATGACAACTTATCATATTTAACAAGAACAAAAATAGAATCACATATGAAAGAAATTAACTAAAACCTTCAATTAGTTACCCAAAGTTCAAAATTCAAACTATCAAAATGCCATAATTTGGAGTAAAATAACTATAGTTTACTAGAGTTATCATTGTGTCGAAAAGTTTTCCCCGTCACCTTGCTCTTAGTGTAGTTGTTTTTGCTAGTTAGACAACCAGTCACAAATGGCCTTGCAATTCTTCTTGATGGTGGCCTGAAGCCAGTTCCCTATGATGGGCTTGTCAAGTAAATCTTGTTACCATTTCTTATGTTTACACTGGCATTGGATACAAATATCTTTATAAAATTTTATCAATATTAAACCAATATGGTATTTGTTGCCATTATGTGTAATTTCTTGCTAGATTTCAAATCCAACATCAATGGACATGCCCTTAACGATAGCACAGAATAATAAAGCCTGCTCATGATTCACTTTCGTCAAATTAGTGATAGGCTAATTTGAGAGGTGATAAAATAATACCATGCAATTACTGTGGATGACAATAAAATTCCAATAAATGCCTGGACTTTCTATCATGGTAAAATTCCCATTGTTTCACCATATCGGCGATATTTTCTCGTCACTTAACTCTCGTAGTACCATATCGTTATCTATGTTTGATCTAAAAAACTGAGCAAAATCACTATTTCCAATGGTGGGAAGATGGTAATGAGCATTAATCATTTCCCGCCCATAATCTATTGACTTTTTCCTAACTATTAACACTGTGCCAGCTATTTTATAAGAAATGCCGATGAAATCTCTTAAAAGTGTTTCATTCCCTTCATTAGATGCTAATTATTGAAATTGTCACTAACCTCTATGACCTAATTCATCATTCACCATATGGGTTCGCCCGGCCTCACTAAAAGGTTTACTAATTGTAGCCAAATTTTCAACATTCACTATGGTGTTTTCTCCCTCCAAATGAAGAACAAAACTTCCCTCCAAATAAGTTTTACTAATTGTAGCCAAATTTTCATCATGCACCTTTTCAACCTTTGGGCAAACAAATTGAGTTCGACTAAATCAAATTGCAGCCGCCTCGGGGCTGTAGGAGATATTGGTGGATGTTGAAGTTTTTCACTTTTAACCATTTTCACAATGTAATTAACAACAATCACCAATAAACATAAAATTCCAATTACACTGACACAAATTAAACTGTTTAAATAACCCACAATGTTGATTAATCACCAAGAGTGAATTCAACAAATTAAACATGAAAAGCTTATTAAAACTCCAAAAATTAAGCTAAAAACAACCAACCAACAATTATGAAAATAGTTGATGAAAGATCTTACTTGTTTCAAAGAGAATAAGAAAATTTAAATTTGAGATGTAAATAGTATTCCCTTGAAGAAATGAAATTTTTCCAACTTGACCTTAAAATCTTTGATTGATGGTGGTTAAAGAGATTTTTGGGTTTGGAGAATTGATTGTGATGAACAAGTGGAAGAATTTGTGGTGGTATGTGGTATTTTATGGAAGAATTAAGGTGGTGGTGGTTGTATAACTCTATGTTTAGAGTTATTTTTGTGTACCTTTTGTTGCAATTTTTAATGTGAATTTCAGTCCTATTTGTTGTGTCTTAGCTTAGTTAAATCATGTTCTGAAATTATTGTAGTTATGTAATTTTAAGTCATTTTTGTGGTTAAATCATGTACACATGGTATTATTGCTTATTAGTTTTGTGTGATGTGAAGATGAATTAGGGACAAAATGGTTAATTGATCTTAGTGGAGCAAGAAGTTGAAAATAACAGAACAATTGAAGAATCAACCCTAGAAAAGGGCCTGTGGTTGGACCAAAGCTAATGAGTCATTGTTAGCGACTGAAACAAAAGGCTAGCCGATGACTATGGCTAATGTTAGTTAATTACCCACTATAATGGTTGAGCCACTGTGCTCGTGGCAAGTAGCAATTCAACCGTTGACAGTGGTTGAAGCGATGCGGGCCTGGGCCTGTCCAACATTTTATAAATAGTTTACTTTTGTAATGCTCAAGGATTTCAATTCTCATACTTTCTTTTCCAACTTTTGTCTACTTTTAGGGTTAATTAGCTTTTCAATTCCTTAGATTGATTCTTCGACTTGTGGATTGTTCAAGGCATTTAATTCAAGTACTTTCGCAATTATTTCAATTTTGGTAACTTTTTCTTTATTTATCTTAATTGTATATTTCACTTTTTAATTCCACAATTAATATGTTTACTATCAACTCAAGTAAATTTTTTTTTTCTCGCACATCATGAATTTCTTTTTTGTTCCCCAATAACGGCACAAAAAACTTGATCCACGCTGGACAAGTTAAAATTTTCTTATCCCACATGTCCACTAATATCTGCAACTATATGGTTTTCAATGTAATAGGGTGAATACGGGTTGATCCCACAAGGATTCGTACAAGTACTTAGATTCTACCACAATTTCTATTTAGATGATCGATTCATAAAGGTTTTGGATTTCTAAAGTAAAAATGTAAAAATAATTAAAAGACTAAAAATTAAATAGCAATTATATTTGATTAAGGTTGCAGCTATACATAAAAGTGTGTCAAATGCTAGGCTAGCAATTGTCTTGGGTTAATCAATTGGTCAAATTATAATTAATTGAGATTCTATTATCATATTTCAACCTAACCCCGAAGCAATAAGTAATTGAATTCTATCGAATTAATTAACTATGGTTCAAGAAACCATCTCTTTTCTACCTAACCAATTTGAGTCATTAACCTGATGGAGTTCGAGTTTCTTTCCGGGAACACACAGCAAATTAACTAATTACTTCCGTCAACCTAAACTAGAATAATTAGCTTAATAATATGACACTGGCTATGATGGAGGTTCAGAAGCCTTATTCCCTCAGCCAACCTAACCAAAACTAAGGTTAGCTACTACTTAGAGTTGTCTATTTATGTTAATTATTAGCCCATTAATATAATGTAATGTTTAACCCTTAATTAGTTTTACCCATGGTTAATTACATTATTCCCACTCGAACCCTAATTAGTTTACCAATTCATAATGTGTGTAAACAACAACAAATTGATCGAATTGATCAGTAACATATTAATTGCAGATAATCATAATTGAAAAGTGCAAAATAGGAATTAAAATAAATAAAGAGCAAGTTACTGAAATTGAAATAATTGTGAAAGTACTTGAATTAAATGCTTGAATGATCCACAAGTTGAAGAATTAATCTAAGGAAATGAAAAGCTAATAAACCATAAAAGTAGTTTAAAACCCTAGACAAAAGATGCAAAAGAAAGTATGAGAATCATTCTCCCTGAGCATTACAAAAATAACCTATTTATAAAGAAAACCTCTGGCAGGCCTAGGCCCACATTGCTTCAACCACTGTCAGTGGTTCAATTGCCGCTTGTGCAGTCAGCAGCTTAACCCTAACAGAGGGTAACCAACTAACATATGCTACAGTCAGCATAACTACAATAATTTCCTAGGCATGACTTAATGAATGAAAACACAAGAAATGAGACCAAACATATTAAAAATTGTAACAAAAGGAACACAAAAATAAATCTAAACTTAGAGTTTTCAACTCCCCAAACTTAGCATTTTGCAAACATCTCGTTTAAAATTATCTAGACACAATCCTACACAAATAACAAATTAGGAATATGAATAGCAATAGATCAATATCAAAATTGAGTTGATCTAATTGACTCATTGACCTAGTCCACACCAACCCGTCACATAGAGTTATGTTCCACTTTTACTCACACCAAAAGTCCATCCAAACAAATGTCAAGCTTACTTTCTCAATTATAAATGCAACAACTTATATTTATCAATATGTACCACATCCCATAATAAATTTCTCTACCCACAACTAATTGAAAGATGTACAGAATCGAACCTCTAGAACCATCAAGAAGGTAAAGAAGGATCAATAGACCTTCACTTGAAGGTACACAAATATTACACGAAAGCTAAGCATTAGATAACCAATACACTCGTTCAACTCAAAAAATGGTAATATAATCTTTCATAGTTCCTTTATGACCACCTTTTATTTGGCTCTTTATTAAGTTTTTCTTAGGCTTAGCAAGACGCATTTCGTGCAAGCTATATTTATGATTCTCATTCCTTACTATGCTTATGCATTTTATGTAAAGCAAGACATTTTTTTTTTTACTTTTCTTTTTTTCACTTGTTTTTTTATATATAAGCTCATTGGCACATTTAGAGAACTAAGTAACTAGTCATGGAAAAATGGGTCATATTAATGCAAATTAATTAAACAAATATAATAAAACCAAATACCTTGCCATGTAAAAACATGCAAATGAAAATACAAAGGTTTACATCATATCCCACTCTATCCTACCCAACAACTGTAAAGAATTAATTCCAACAACTGTAAATTAGCATGGACATCAAATAAATCATGTGACTCCTCTGTAACAGAAATAAGTCCAAACATTTGAAACCAAGAAATTACAATTAAAATAAGTTCAAACTTCTACCCATTTTAAACAAAATCATGAAACATGAAACCAAGCGAACTTGTAATCCTAGGTTTTCATATCATCGACAACTATAGTTCAATCTTACTATTAATATGCCATTCCATATAACATATGACTCAACAAATATATGTCAAAAAGGACAATACTAAACATGAAATTAACTAAACAAAGATAATTCAACTAAAATACCACTTGCCAACCCAAATTAAACTTAAGCATCTAAACTAGGCTAGTTGGAAATAACAACACATAAAAACAAAAACAAAAACAAAAATAACACTTTCCTGACAAAAATTGTGCAGATTATTAGGAAGTCAATGTCCAACAATCTCAGATGGCCTAGCATCATCTCCTTCTTTCCTCATCCTCAACCCTTTTCTTTCCACATTATCTGGGGATCCATAATGCCACTCTGGTGGCAGAGTGGTCTTTGGCAAGTAAGTCATATCAAAATTCCCGACGTGACTGAGTTGCCACGCTAGAAAATCCATCTTTTGTCTCATCTTCTCGAATCATTGGCTATGATAGACGAGGAGCTCTCACTGTGTCTCTACTTCAGTGGAGGATGGAAAGTAGAATAAGAATCAGGCCTATATGGAGGTATGGGCTGAATTGTTGGTCCCAAAGGCAACCTAAGAGGGGTGAATTAGGTTGTCTCTAAAAACAATCCTTTTTATGTGTTTAATAGGAATTCAAACTTTATGCACCAAATGAAAACTTATGCACAAATGAATACAATAGATATTCAACAATTTAAGCTTAAAGAACAAATAAGAATATTGAGATTAAGAGAATCAAACTAAATGTTTGCTTCTCAAGCTTGGAGTTTGCAACTACAAAGAGCTTCTCACAAGGCAACTACCAAGTTCACAACTTGAAGTTCAGCCCTAAAAGTCTCTTCAAAGTAGGTGAGACAATAACCTCTTGTACACAAATGAGGATCACTCTTGCTCACACTAATTTCCTTTAGTTGAGCCAAGAGTTTTACACTCACAACCTCCTTTGTTACAATTGTTATCTCTCCACTCTTACACTTGAAGAACTTTTACACTTCTAAGCTCTTTTCACACTACCTACACTATTACAACACTTGTACCCACTATTTCTCCCAAATAGCTGTCAAGAATTGTTTGTAATCAATGTAGAAGCCACTTTTCAATTAATTCAGACCTAGGGGTATTTATAGTTGCCAAATATCTGCTTCCAACAACTTCCCAACGGCTATTTTCTGTTTACTGGAAAACTAGCCGTTGGATTTTTCGGACGGCCGATGCAGCAAGAGTGCGTCCGAACAAACTAGCCGTTGGACCGTTCGGATGGTCGCTGCTAAACCTTGCGTCCGACACTGCGTCCGTTCTCTAAGGGTATTCGTTCGGACGTCCGAGGATGCGTCTGAACATGCGTCCGATCGAAGCGAAGTCTTCTGGAAAAATATCGGACGCTGTTCTTCGTCCGAGGCTTGCTTTAATTTCTTTGTGTCAGACGTTTACCATCGTCAGAAGCTCTGTTATTCTTGTTTTGTTCGGACACAAATGATAGTCCGAACATACCTATTTTTCTGCACACTTGTTATCAAACCATTAGTATGATTTGGTCATCATCAAAACATGATTAACATAACTGGGGTTCAGACATGGGCAACGGTAAACCTCTCTCTTATTGACATCCTAGTTCTTCCTCAGTTGCTTGCTTTTCCTATGCCTCAGCTTGCACAATGACAAAGGTGGACTTATATTGGTGGATGATCGACTTACGAGCATTATTATCAATTGATGACGGCATGTCCCATTTCTTTGTTGTCTCAATCCTCAAACCTGCAAATAAACTACTCTAACCATTAATCTACCATTTAAGCAATTAAAGAAAGCATTAAATTTGAAAGAAAAGAAAACTATGTCACCCTAGAAAGTATTAAACGATAAAAGAACCATAAAACACGAACTAAATAACATAACAAAAATAACATAACTAGATGATTCTTTAATGAAGAATTTTTTAAGTTCTTAGTCCAAGTATTGTCAATCTTGAACCTCCTAAGATCATGTACTCAACTCCCCTCATAATGGAGTATTTATAGGGTTATATCAGGATTTTAGACCCCTAAGATAATAAAAATACATTAAAACTTGGTAAGGCAGTCAAACCGGGTTGAGAAAACTTCCAAAACAAGCAATTCAAGGCACCAGTTGCTTGGCATGTGCACATGCGCTGAAGTTTCTTGAATGGCATAATATAAGATTGCCAATTTCAAGTAGCCACATCTCTTTTTTCTTGGCTGCCTTGATGCGCAAGCTTTTCTTTGAGCACATGAGCAAAGAAAGCCACAACTCTAGAGTCAATATCAACCTCGATTTTGACCTTGATGCCTGCAGAATTTGGCAAAACTTAAAACATGAATGTTGTAGCTCCGAGAGTATCCTAGCTTTCCAAAACATCTTAACTCACCTCCATTGGACCTCAGACAAGAAAGTTATGGTCACTATACCAAATATGTCAGAATCGCTCCTCGCCGATGTACGAAATTCCGATTTTGCAATTCTCCTCCACTTTTGCCATCAATTTGGACTCTTTCTTTGCTCAAACCCTAAAAAACTCAAAATAAACCATTTTAGCTCATATTTACTCAATTTTTTGTACAAATTACATTACAAATGGAGGCCATAAACGACACAAAAAATATACTGCATTTACGAGCTTATCAACTACCCCACACTTAGTTTTTGATCATCCTCAAGCAAAACAATAAAATAAATCACAAACATACTCAATACATCTCGTCAACTATCCACATGAATAACCATGGAACAAATCATCATAAAGGAAATTTCATGTGTATTTGAAACCACTATTTATGAATTCCAGTGTAGGTATGTGTATAGCCACACAAAAATTAACTTTTAGGATACTCAAATCAAATCATACAACCCTTTTACTTTTTCTAAACTCTCCATATCTTACTTTTCTAACATTTCTTCACTAATGTAGGCAATTGACTCGACTTAAATTAGGTAGGACTTTTAGCTTGTAACGTAAGGCAAGGGTTTTGGCTAACAAAGAAAGGGAAAAAGATAAATAAATATGAAATAGAGCTTTAAATTAATGTGCGCCTCATTAACATAAAACTTCTTTTTCAACACTAAAACACCCATCCTTCAAAGAAGTAATGTTGATTGCCAACACTTAATTCTCCAAACACCCATAACATTTTTGTGCAACAAGTAGAGTAAAATCATACTTTTTCAATTTCAACCCTTCTCACCAACACCTAGTAAAAATATCTCCTTACTTCATTTTTTCTTCTTTTTTCTCCGATTCACCAAAATAGGTACCAGTGATAAGCACTACCTGCAAAAAAAATCGACGTAGGTACTAGTGATAGGCACTACCTGCTAACAATCCAATGTAGGTGCCAGTGATGGGCACCACCTACAATACTCTAGTGCAGGTGCCAGTGATACGCACCACCTTGCTATGGTCAACAATTTTTTTTACACCCCTACACCTTAAACTATACACCATTCATTCTAACACTCTCATACAACTACCTTCCATCCTTATATCCCTTTAATAATTAATGTGGCATTAAAACTCTTAAAACACATTTAGGATAACTCATAAGGGTAGATAAAAAATTAGTTAGAAAAAAAAAGAGTGGTTCTTCTGTCCATTCAAAACAAATTAAGGCTTCGAATAGTGTTTGAAGGATAATTTTATAGTAATTGTTGGCTTGAAAGGCTCAAACATCCAAAGAAATGGCTACCCTCATCTTTAAATCAAATCAAATTATATAAAATTTTGCCTAAAAATGTAATAAAACAAGTGCATGGAGTGCAATATAAGTAAATCTACACAATTATCTCTCAATTCCAAAAAAAAAACTGCAACATTGTAGGGAAATTAGTGCTCAAAAATTAGAAATCATGCCAGGAAAATATTAACACCGACTACCCTACTTATGACAGCTCAAAAATTATCACGTAGAGAATCAAAGAAACATGCTAAGCAATTTGTGAACAAAAATTTCAACAATTTGAAAATCTCTCAAATCAAAAGCTAAGCTACAAATATGAAAGCAAAAATTGAACAAAATTAACAAATAAAACACCAAACCAATAGAAATTACCCCACACTTAAAGAATAGCATTGTCCCTACTGCAAAAATAAAAGCATAAAGAGGGAAAGGGAAAGGGAAAGTCTTCTCTGGCAATGAAGAACGGTTGGTGCAGAATATCCCATCATAAATATCTACGTGGCGAGTTGAAACTTGTGAACTCCTTGTAACTATACTTGATTAATCTGCCATCACTATCTTCAGCTACACAAGTATAACTAAAAACAATTCACAATCTGAAACACATAAACTTATATAATTACAAGGCTTAAAACCTTTATTACCCCACCGGGTTCTTAAAGTAAAGCACATAATAAATTAAAGCGTAAATAAACAAAATAGAATTAAAAGAAATACTCCCCTAGTAAAGGCAAGCAAGCTTGCCGAGGATGTTGTAATCCTTATTAAATGTACTCCACTACTTAGCACATCCGAAACCCCCAAGGAATTGAGCTTCGGCAAAAGTAGATTGTGCCTCCCCGACCTCCTCTAGAATGTTTCCTTCTTCTTTCACTCATTCTGAAACCTACCCTTTTACCATGAATACTCCAAATGGAACCTCCTTTGGTGTAACCGGGACAAACTCACACTCTGTGTACCAGAAAAGTTGGTGATTCCTCTACATAAGTGTTGAATGTCTCGGTTATTGTAACTTCAACTTCATGAGGCTTTTGGGAACCAGTTTCTTGCAAGACATTTTCAATTTGTTTTTCTTGAACCGGTTCTTCACCCATTGGTAGGGAGGTTGAAGTCCAATGTTCTTCGCCATTTACCACTCCTGGAATCTTGAAAAGTTAGTCTTGTAACCGATTGTTGGATGCTGCTCGCTCTTCACAGAATCTAGATATCTTTTCTTGAAGTTGAGCTTGTTCTTCTCGGAGTTTAGCACTCTTTTCTCGAAGTTCTTGAATTCCAATCCACAAGTTCATTGATCCTGCCTCATCATACCCTTGGATTGATGGGTGAAAGAATCGGGGCTCCATTGATTCATATAAAGGCTCTATGGGTGTAAGGAAAGAATAGGGATAATCTTGGTTACTTGAGAAAAAATTTGTACAGTTTGACCATCCCGTTTGATAATCATAAGAGTAGGGGAGGATAATCATAAAAAAACATGCTCATTGGTCAATCCTCCATAATCTTAAGGATGATAATATCCTCCGCATGAGATATTTCAATTCCTTCCTTGCATGTTCTTATATGACCGACACAAAAACAAAATACAAAAGCAAGTACTAACACAAAAGCACACGAACAAAAAAAAAAGAGAGAATTTAGACTAGTTGCAAGCTAAAACTATCCACTAAAATTAGAATAAAAAGCAAGTAAATAAATTTAACACAAATAAGAAAAATTATAATTAGCAATTCTCAGCTTTTTTCAAGTAATGCAAACCCTAAAAAAACAGATAAGAAAAATTACAATTAGCAATTCTCATCTTTATTCAAGTACTGCAAAAATTAAATTAAATAATTAAAATAAAAATTAAATAATTAAATTTAAAATGCTTGGGTTGCCTCCCAAGAAGCGCTTGTTTAAAGTCATTAGCCTGACTTCATTACTCTTCGTGGCCATTTATTTGACAAATGGACTTCTCGTAATACAGTCCATTGTCAAAAGCACCTCTGTAGTGACTCTTCAATCCATCCCTTTTTTTCGGCCACCGGCTCAAGCACAATTAATTTGCCCATCGAAGTATGCCCTTGCTTCTTCCATCATATTGAATACAAGTGACTCTTCACTGACCCTCAAAGTTACTTGCTCTTTTTTGACATTAATTAATGCCTTCGTAGTAGCAAGGAAAGGTCTTCCAAAAATAATAGAAATGCCATCCACAACTTCTTCGTCCATATCCATTACAACAAAGTCAACCAAATATTTGAATTTTCCCACTTTGACTAATACATTACGTATTTCTCTGAACGGTTCCACTTTACTTCCGTCTACTAATTGGATGACTTGGTTGCTCTCTTCTAGACCTCTCAAACCAATGTTCTCATAAACTGTTAAAGGCATCATGTTTATTCCTATGCCCAGATCATATAAAGTTCTGTCGAGGTAAACAACACCAATGAAACAGGATATGGAGAAGCTTCCTGGATCTTTCTTCAGATGTGATTCTTAGGCAATGTACTCAAAAGTTGTTTGTTGAAAATTAACGCATCAAGCATCATTTCATCAGTACTCCATTGAGTAAGTTTTTCCTCCATCCCTTTTTTTCGGCCACCGGCTCAAGCACAATTAATTTGCCCATAGAAGTATGCCCTTGCTTCTTCCATCATATTGAATACAAGTGACTCTTCACTGACCCTCAAAGTTACTTGCTCTTTTTTGACATTAATTAATGCCTTCGTAGTAGCAAGGAAAGGTCTTTCAAAAATAATAGAAATGCCATCCACAACTTCTTCGTGCATATCCATTACAACAAAGTCAACCAAATATTTGAATTTTCCCACTTTGACTAATACATTACGTATTTCTCTGAACGGTTCCACTTTACTTCCGTCTACTAATTGGATGACTTGGTTGCTCTCTTCTAGACCTCTCAAACCAATGTTCTCATAAACTGTTAAAGGCATCATGTTTATTCCTATGCCCAGATCATATAAAGTTCTGTCGAGGTATTCAGGATATGGAGAAGCTTATGAAGGATCTTTCTTCTTCTTAGGCAATGTACTCAAAAGTTGTTTGTTGAAAATTAACGCATCAAGCATCATTTCATCAGTACTCCATTGAGTAAGTTTTTCCTTCATTCGAGCACATTCCTCGGCTTCTTGCTGAATTTTGGTCTTTGACATCTGATGTTTTCCAAACCTTATTTTGATGATGACATAAACACTTAACTCTGTAAAACAAGCTTTTGCAGGAACAGATCTTTTGGACGCACAGAACCGTCCGAACTAGGTCAAAAACTCCTCAGACGCACTGAGCCCGTCAAAACGAACTGGCAGAAAGAATGGGATCCTCGCCTTTCTTTCGACGCCAGACCGTCCGAAACCTCTATCAAACGAAAGACCGGACGCATGCACGGACGTCCGAACGAAGCCTCTCAACAAAACTAAAAGAAGATCGGACGCTGCCTCGGACGCATTCAATCCTTCTCGGACGTCCGAAACCCCAACGGCTAAATATTTTTGTGCATTTATTACTTAGCCATTAGGAAGTAGTTGAAACCACTATTTATTGCTCTTATAAATAGGTGCTTTAAGAACCTAAAAATCATCTAATACATTGAATACTCCAGCCCTAGAAAAGAGTAATTTGAGTGCAAATTGACTATAGTGCTTTGTTGTATTAGTGTGCAATTGTGGGTGTAATTCAACTTTGAGTGGAGTGATAATCTTGTATGAAAGTGTGGTTGTAAGTAAGATTCTTGGCTAAACTAAAAGAGTTTTAGTGTGAGCAAGAACTTCCCAACTTTGTAAAGATTATTGGCTCACCAAGTGTTTGAAACATTCAAGAGATTTGATACTTCAAGCTTGCTAGCTTGGAAGTATTAATTGTTTAATTATTCCTCTCTCTACTATACTGTTCTATTGTTATTATTATATCTGCATTCAATTAGAAAATCTCAATATCTCTCAAAGTATTTTTTAAAGAAACCTAATTCACCCCCCCTCTTAGATTATTTTGGTGACCAACAACATCCCCCTTGTTTCATCTTCTAACCAATCGGTATATTTATCATGTCCAAACACTTTTAACAGGTCCCACAAATCCTCGACTATGGAATATGCCCACCATACTTATTGAGAGGGAGCATATGAGCTTTTATGAGAAAAAGCTACCCCTCAATTTCTGTCCATGGTCTTTTCTCATACATGAGTAGCGCTTCCATGGGTATTGGGCCTTTTACTTGCTCTAACCCTATTAAGTCTACCCAATTTCCAGTGGGAATTGCCTTGATAGTGCTCTTGCCAACCATCTTGAATACCTCCTCCTTCATTCTCTCTTTCCACTCGTAAGTTTGAATTTCTTTTTCTTTGTTCAACCACCAGATAGGGTTTCTTTAGGGATCTTGGTCATTTCCAACTTCTATGATAAATCATTATCTAGTTGAGTATAAGAGTCTTCTTTCTCACAAAATCCAATAGAATCATCAGTAACCTGTTAATTACCATCACTTCATGATAAATTGAAGTACACATTAAGAGAGCTAAAACTAGAAGAATTGACAGTCTGATCATTGATTCTTATTTGTAACTTCCCTTATTGAACACCTATTAATACCCATCCCATAGCTAATAATGGTCTGCCAAGAATTAAGAGCATTTCTTTATCTTTTTCCATGTTCAGGATGATGAAATCTACAAGCAAGTAACACTTTCCCACCTTAACCAGTACATCTTCTACAATATCCTCAGGGTATTTCACACTTTGATCAACTAATTGGAGATATACACCTGTAGGCTTCATCATTCCACCACTGAGCTTCTTATAAATGAATAACAGCATCAAGTTGAACTATGCCCCAAGATCACACAAAGCTCTCTTGAATTCAACTCCTCCAATATTACATGGAATTGAGAATGAACTAGGAGCCTTAAACTTTGGAGGTACTTTCTTTTAGATGATTGCACTACATTCCTTAATCAAGCATAAAATCTCATCTCCCAGCAGTTTCTTCTTGTTAGTCAACATTTGCTTCATGAATTTGGTGTATTTAGGCATGTTTTCCAAAAGTTATATTGATTTCTACTTTTGAAAATCTCGAGGAATCTCTTGAACTTCTTTTGATCATCCTCAGCTTTGAGCCTACTTGGAAATGGAATTTTTATTGATGGATGGGTAATTTGGACTTCAAGTTCCCACTTAGAAGGAATTTTGTACTTTGCTACTCTATTGTCCTTTATTTCATCATCTTTATTGCCACTTTTCTTTTTCTCATTTTGCTCACTTTCTGACTCAATTTCCTTTTTATTCTCATTTTCTGGTCCAATAGCTTTACTACTCCTCAATGTGATTGACTTTGCATGCTCTCTAGGGTTAGCCATAGTGTCACTGGGCAAAACTCCAAGTGGTCTCTCAACCATGCACCTTACTAATTGCCCCACTTGATTCTCCAAATTTTGACTGATGCTGTCAAATTTCTGACTAAATATTCTATTTCCTTCACTCAATCATTATTGGATTTCATCTATTGAGCAAGAGTGTTCTCCATAATTATCATATTATTTGGTGCTTGAATTGGAGTTGCAAACATTTGTTGTTTTGGTTGCTGATACTGTTGAAATGGAGGTCGAACATTTGAATTTTGATTTTGCTGATTACCCTAAGATAAATTTTGATGATTCCTTTATCTCTGATTATATGTGTTGCTGAAGGCGTTGTTTTGATTCTTGTACTGCTTTTGGTTTTGGCCTCCTTGATCCCCATATAGTTCACTCTCTCCTGACTTCCAAAAGAAGAATTAGATAATATTAGTGCACTACATTGGTCATTAGGGTGCTCACTTGAACAAAATCACAAACAAGTGGCTGCCTCATAGGCACTACTTTGAGTTTCATACCCTCTATCTGCTTTGTCAATGTTTCCATCTTCTTGTGTATAACCTCTTGTTTAGCCACCATTGTGTGCACGACCTCAGTTCATGCACTCCTATCCATTGTCTTGGGCTTGTGCTATTGAGGACTTAAAATAATTATTGGAAATTTTATTCAATAACTAAGACTTGAGCCTCTTCTGGAGTCTTATTCAATAATAGGGACCCACTTGTCGAAGCATCTACTGATTCATGGGTTCCTTAAAGCATCCCAATTTTAAATATCTCCATTTGTATACATAAGGGTAACCTATGATGTGGACACTTATTTATGAAGTCATTGTATCTTTCCCAAGCTTGGCTAAGGTTTTTTCTCCATATTATAGACTGAAAGAAGTTTCGTTCTTTAGCTTAGCCATTCTAGATGGGAATAAATATTTTGACAAGAAGGTTTGTGCTAATCTGTCCCAAGTTGTAAAAGTCTCCTACTTTTAACTTTTTAGCCACAATTTTGCCTTATCTCTCAAAGAAAAAGGAAATAATCACAATTTAAAGGCATCCTACGATACACCATTCTACTTGAAAGTATCACAAATTTCTTCAAATTGGTTAATAGTGGTTCGAATCTCACTATACAATCCTAAAAACATCGCATGTTGCTGAAGCATGGATATCAAACATGGGTAAATCTAGCGAAGTTATTGCATGAATTGGTGGTTGTATGATGCCAGACTAAGATCCTCCAAAAGTGGGGGTGTAATCTCCCAATGGTCTGTTATTTTGTAGAGGTAAGTTTTGAGCATTATCCTCTATTTCTACATCATTCTCTACTCGTTCACAATTAACTGGTGGTATTTCTTGTTGTCCTACAGGTTGACGTGGAACCCTTTCGTCAGCCATGCCTACTTGTTGTTGCTGTAAGGCTTGTCTTCTTAGTTACCTAAAAGTTCTATCAATTTCTGGATCAAACTTTACAGGAGTTCGATCGGATTTGAACATAAATTATCAAGCACAAGGAAACCTTTACGAGCACCACTGTATATTACAAAATAACTAATAGAGAATTAATGGAATAATGGCTTGCGAAAAAAGCAATGAAAAGTAAATAAACAAAACAAAAATATATATCTAACGTGGGAATTGTTTTAGCGTCTAGATATTGACAATGGTGTCAAAAACTTGATCCATGCTGGACGAAGTTAAAATTTTCATATCTTACGTTTCCACTAATATCTGGAAATGTAAGTATACAATTATCCGAGGTTACGTCCATTGCTGCATCCGAAAGGTTTAGTGCTTGTCCAGGGTTGCTCTTTCTTCGAACAGACAAGCCCGTCCGATAAAATTTCCTTCCGACAAATAGTCGCGTCCGTTGTAAGCTCTTCAAAATCTTACTCTCTGCCAAACCTTTAGAACGGTGTATTACGTCCGAGACAATTCTGTTCGGACGAAATTCTGCGTCCGAGCAACTTGTTCTGTTCGGACGATGTACAGCGTCCGAAAACCCTGTTATGAGCAGATAAAATAGAATTCTTGCACAACTTAAGTTCAGATTGTTAGATTGCATTTGTCATCATCAAAACCAAGATTGTAGGTCCACAATCTCCCCCTTTTTGATGATGACAAATCGTAGTGCAAAGAAAACCAAATACACCCAATTATAGCTCAATTAATTAATCCAACAGTCATAATCCATCAACCATGATCACAATGAAACACACAATCATGTGCAATCAACTATATTTCTCCCCTTTTTGGCATCATCAAAACAAAACAAGCTTCCTCTAAGAGGATGCTCCCCTTTTCGTAAACCACAAGAAGGGATAAAATAAAGGTAAAAAGAGCATAATTAAATAGAAGAAATAGTCAAGAAGATACATCCAAGTTCAGCTAATGTAATTTAAGTTCAAACAGATATACAAAGCAAAGGTATTTGAAAAGAAGTGAACTAAGGGGTAGAATCTAAATCATTTTTCTTCTTGGAGCGCTCCTCGTGTTTGCGCTTTTTAGTAGGAAAATTGTCATCTGTAGTCTCACCGTCATGTTCACTTAGGTCTTGAGAATCATCGCGTTGCATGATGTACTTGAATGTGTCATCAACATCTTCATCATCATCATCATCATCAACTCTATGAACAGTGGATTTCTCAGGATAGGTTGCACCAACTGGATCTTAGCATGCTTCGGGCTCAGGATTGGAATGGTCGATATCGATTCAATGTCGTCGTCATCATTGTCGGAAGAGGATTCACGAATGTACTGCGATTGAATGTTGGCAAATTGAACTTGAGGTGAGGCAGGCATACCGAGACTTAAGACTTCTTGAAAAATGGTTTGTTTGGTCTCTGACCTTTTTAATTTCAGAAGTGTGCGGCCTTGAAAAGAACTCATTTGATTGCTGAGATTTGTGACAAGTGTGTATAGTTGTGAAATGAAGGGTTCCAAAGAAGGAATGTGTGAGGAATGAGGAAGTAGAGGTGTGGAAGAGGAGGGTTGAGGAGGAGTGGAGGGGGTAGTGCATGTCCTGAACTTGAAGCATGATCTTTAGATTTCTCAATTTCATAATCAGCCTTAGTGATCCATTTGTCATTGAAAAAATGCAAATCTTTACGTTCAATGTAAGCTTTATTGAAATATGGGGAATATTGTTTTCTTTCCAGTAAATGGGATATCAAAATGGTCAAAAACTTTACTTAAGAAATTCCCAAAAGGAATGTTTTCCTTTGAGTGTCAGTCAAGAATAATTGCCATAAGGAACAAAATAAATATCCAAAATCAAGTTTGATTCCCTTAAAAACACAATAGAACAAATACAATTGTACTTTTTCCCAGCTCAGTACGATGTCCATCACAAGGTAATAACAAATTTGTAACCAATGAGTACAAAATATTGAACTCAGGACTAAGCAAGTGGTTTCGGCTTCCGAAACCTGTTTAAAATTAACATGAAAAATTTGTTTTACTTCCTCGATGTCAAATCGAGTACCAACAGCATGCCATTTTTCTAAAGAAAAGAAATATGAGATTTCATCGGAATGAAGAACTTCAATTTCAAAAATCAAATTAATGGCACAGGAAGTAAAGTTCAATATTGATGTGATTCACACGAGAAACTAAGGTTTGAACGGTTGAACCTTTGAGAAGATTAGCATTGAATTGTAATATCATATCATGATACACAGGAAAATCAAGATGAATTAAATTCCCCTATTTTAATTTTTCAAAACATTCCCTGATAAAAGATAAGTTTAATTCATCAAACAAGCCTTGAGAAACTGGACGTTGCATTATAATGGATTTACTAAGCAAAGTTGTATGCCTATCAGATGCCTTGGCATTAATGAATTTAGGCAAGGTGGGACTTGGAGTGGGTTGAGGATTTGTTGATGTTTGGCCTTGTACTGGAGCTTTTCCCTTTGATTTCTTGCCTCTGGTGCATGTAGAAGACCCTCCACACGAACGAACCATCTTGAATCAAAGAAGAAGATGGAGAGTGTAAAAATGAGAGTGAAGGGATTTTAAGAAAATTGAAGAAAAGAGGATGTTAATAATGTGAGAAAGAGTTCAAATGGGGTAGGTGAAGAAATAGGAAGATGAATTTCTTGATGAATTTCAGAGAAAAAGGACAAATTGAAGGAATTTAGTGATTTTCTCCTATTAGTGCTAGCATCTAGATTGTGTAGGGTTGGAATGTCCAAAAAGGGAAAAATGAAAGGTTTTAAACGAATAGAACAGTCATTTGGACGTCCCAACAATTGATAAACTTCTAATTGTGAGTTCGATATCAGATGAAAGGAAGGCTAAAATTCTAAACTATACGTCTGATGGGATGTCGGACGGTTGTGTTCGTACGTTTGATTTTTCGGAGAGTTATGTGAAAAAAGGGAACAGTTTCAACGACGAAAAAAGTCTGAGATAGAAAGCAAGAAAAACAGGGCGTTCGGACGAATATTTTTGTCTAAAAGAATAGAGAACATAGGATGCACATTTGCGTTCGAAAACACAACTCACAAATTTTTTAAATCAATAATGCCCAAGCAAATTCTGAGAGATTCAAAACGATCCAATGGTAAATGTTTAGTAAAAATATCAACCAATTGATCTTTTGTGCAAACAAATTCAACACAAATTTCCTTTTTTCCAACAAGATCTCTTATAAAATGATGCTTGACATCAATGTGTTTTGTTCTAGAATGCAAAATAGGATTTTTAGTGAGATTAATTGCACTAGTATTATCGCATCTAGTGCATTATGATTGCAATAGGCACACAATCAAAAATAACACTGAAATCTTTTAGAGTTCATTTCATCCAAAGATGTTGAGCACAACAATTTCCAGCAGCAATATATTTGGCTTCTGCAGTAGATAGAGAGATAGAATTTTGCTTCTTGCTAAACCAGGACATGTGTATAAGAGACCCAAAAAAGTGACACATACCACTAGTGCTTTTTCTATCAATTTTACAACAAGCAAAGTCGGCATCTGAGTAACTAATCAAATCAAAACTAGTGGATTTAGGATACCAAAAACCAAAATTCAATATCCCTTTCAAGTATCTAAAAATTCTTTTACAGAAATTAAATGTGATCTCTTAGGACAAGATTGAAACCTAGAACAAAGACAAACAACAAACATAATTCCGGTCTAGAGCTATTAAATAAAATAAGCTTTCGATCATACCTCTATACTATTTTTATCAACACAATTACCTTCTTCATCCTTTTCAAGTTTGGTTGAGGTGCACATTGGCATTCCAACTTGTTCGGTCCAATCCTCCATTCCGAAGGGCTTGAGAAGCTCCTTTGTGTACTTGATTTGTCTGATGAAGGTTCCTTCCTTTGTTCGGTGAACTTGAAATCCAAGCAAGAATTGTAATTATCCCATCCTACTTATTTCAAATTTCTTTTGCATTAAGCAAGAAAATTCCTTGCACAAACTTTCATTAGTAGCTCCAAAAATAATATCATCAACATAATTTTGAACAACCAAAAAATTATACAGACTAGTTTATGGTTAATTCCAGTAGTATCAACAACACTCCTTTTAAAACCAATTTTGATGGTAAAACCATGTAATCTTTCATACCAAGCTCTAGGAGCCTGTTTCAACCCATATAAAGCCTTTGATATAAGAGACATGATTTGGAAAATCTTTAGTGTCAAAACCAGGGGGCTGTTCAACAAAGACTTATTGATCAATGAAACAATTTAAAAAGGCACTTTTGACGTCCATTTGAAATATTTGAAATTATTAAAGCATGCATATACAAGAAAGTGTATACGAATAGATTCTAAACGAGAAACTGTGCCAAAGTCTCATCAAAATCAATTCCTTCTTCTTGAAAATAACCTTTGGCAACAAGTCTAGCTTTATTTCTAATTATCTCACCTTTATCATTTAATTCGTGTCTGAAAACCCATTTTGTTCCTATTACGGGATGAGTTGAGGGTCTTTCAACTAAAGTCCACACATTGTTTTTCTCGAATTGACTAAGTTCTTCTTGCATAGAAAGAACCCAAGATTCGTCATTCAAAGCATTATCCACATGTCTAGGTTCAATGTGAGTAAGTAAGGCACAATTATTATTCAAATGTTTATGAGAATAAGCTTTTACACCATCGAACGGATCACCTATCATTAATTCTTGAGGTTGACTTGAGACAAATCTCCATGCTTTTGGAAGATCTTTTGGGGAATCTTCATTCTTTTCTCCTTCTTCATCCAAGTGATGAGCATCATCCTCATTGCTTTCTTGGTCTCTTGATGTTCTTCATGTATCTTATACACTAGTGAGCTTTTCAAGTTTTTTTTGCATACCTGCATCTTCATCTTCACAAACATTCCTTGAAATAACATCATTAGCCTCATCAAACATAAAAATTACAACTTCTTCAATCAAAAGAGTTCTTCTATTATATACTCGGCATGCTTTCTTGTCACCAGAATATCTTAAGAAAATCACTTCATCTGATTTTTTGTCAATTGTTTCAAGATTCTCTTTAATTTTTAAAATAAAACATTTACGAACAAAAACTTTGAAATAGCTCACAACAGATTTTTTGCAAAACAAGAGTTCATAAGATGTTTTGTTTAAAATAGACCTCAAAAGAACTCGATTCATAATATAACAAGCCGTGTTAACGGCTTCAGCCCAAAAATACTTTGGTAAGTCACACTCACTAATCATGGTTCTAGCGGCCTCTTGAAGTGTTCTATTTTTCATTTCAACAACACCATTTGTTGAGGCACTCTAACAACTGAAAATTCATGCGAAATACCGTTGTGATCACAAAATTCGGGAAAACCTCCAAATTTAAATTCAGCTCCAATATCGATTCTCAGACGAACAATTTTCAAATTTAACAAATATTTTATTTTGGAAAATAATTTTATGAAATTTTTAAATGCTTCATTTTTGTTAACAAGAAATTGTACCCAAGTATACCTAGAATAGTCATCAACAATCAGAAAAGCGTATTTACTACCACCGAGACTAGCATGTTGAGTTGAACAAAACAAGTCCATATGCAATAAATTCAAAGGTTTAGAAGTAGACACACAATTTTTGGTTTAAAAGAAACTTTAACTTGTATTACCAAATTGGCATGCATCACAAATTTTGTTTTTCACAAACTTTAATTTTGGCAAACCTTTTACCGAATCTTTCTTAGCAAGATTTTCAATTAAATCCATGTTGAAATGACAAGGCCTTCTATGCCTAAGCCAAAGATCATCTATAGAAATGGTTAAACACTTTACATTGTCACCACCAATATTATCCAGATATATCACATAAACAGTTCATTGTGCCTAATACCTTTAAATAAAACAACAAAATTTTTTATCAAGAATTAAACATTCATGCTTGGTAAAGAACACATATAGATTTTTATCACATAATTGGCTCACACTTAAAAGATTGTAGTTCAAATTATCAACTAAAAGCACATTTTTAATCAAAGTCTCACCATTTTTACCTACATCACCAATGCCAATTGATTTTGCTTTCATGTTATCCCCAAAAGTCACATTTCCACTATTTTTGGACTTGAGATTGGTGAAGAGCGATGCATGACCTGTGATGCATGGCTTACACACCAATGTGTCTATGAACCATTTAGCATTTTTAGTGATGTTCATTACCTACACAAGAAATTAGGTGATAACTTTTGGTACCCATATTTTCTTGGGTCCATAAGAGTTAGTAAATTGACTATAAATCCATACTATATTTATTCCAAGTTTTTCATTTCTCTTGACATAACAATTATTTTTCACATGTCCATATTGTTGGAAATAGTTGCAAAATAATATTCTTATTTCCGTATAAAGAAGATTATGATTTTACAAAATATAAGTCATTTCTTCTAAAAGTGACAATGTTCTTGTTCATCAACAGAATTCTATTCTTTTTCATATCAACAATATTTTCCCTTTTTCTATGCAAGAGAACATCAAAATCATCCAATATTTTCAAGGAAGGAGGCTTGTTCTTCCTTGATCTTTGTTATCACATGCATTCTTTTCTTCAAATCAGCGTTTTCTTGTGATAACCTATTGTTTTCATTCACAAGTTTGGAGTTAGCATTCAATAAGGCATTTGTTTTTTTGACTAACTCCTTATTTCTAGCATATGATTCCTTTAAGCTATCATGCAATTTTAAAATGAAAGTTTCAAGATCATCATTATCTTCAATAGAATCATAAGTAGTGGTTACCTCATCATAACCAATGGCCATAAAGGCCATTTGTTAATTCCATCTCTTCTTCAACTTCTCCTTCGGAGTTGCAATCATCCCATGTGATTTATGAAAATTGTTAAAGCGAGGCTTCCTTCCTTCCTTCCTCTTCTTGTAAGGACACTCATTTACAAAGTGTCCAGGTTGACTACAATCAAAGCATTTTTCATTTTGCTTCTTAATTTCAAGCTTGGTCTTCCCTTTAAAATTATTTGAGTTGATTCCTTATCCTTTTCTCATTATACACAAATTGTGTATGTTTGAAGAATCCTTTGGTGATGAGTGTTGTTGGCCCAAAAAGCAACCTAAGAGGAGGGGTGAATTAGGTTGTTTCTAAAAACAAACCTTATAATGTGCTTAATTGAAATTCAAACTTTATGCAACAAATGAACACTTAAGCACAAATATTCACAAGTAGAGATTCAACAATTCAATCACAAAAAACCAATAAAAAGATTAAGATTAAAAAATTCAAACCAAACTCCCAAGCTTCTCAAGCTTGGAGTACATTCACAAAGAGCTTCCCTCAAGGTAACTACCAAGTTCTCAATTTGAAGTTCAGCCACTAAAAGTCAGTTCTTCAAATTAGGTGAGACAATAACCTCTTGAACACAAGTAAGGATCACTCTTGGTCACACTAATTTCCTTTAGCTTAGTCAAGAGTTTTACACTCACAACCTCCCTTTGTTACAATTGTTATCTTCATTCTAACACTTGAAAAACTTTTGCACTTCTAAGCTCCTTTCACTACCTACACTATTACAACACTTGTACTCACCATTTTTCCCGAATAGCTCAAGAATTACTTGTAATCAATGTAGAAGTCTATTATTATTTAGTTCAGGCATAGGGGTATTTATAGTTGCCCAAAATCTGCTTCCAACAACTTTTCAACGGCAATTTTCTGTTTATTGGAAAATTAGCCTTTGGACCTTCCGGACGGCCGATGCAGTGGGTGTGCATCCTAACTAACTAGCCGTTGGACCTTTCGCATGGCTAGTGCTAACCTCTATGTCCGACGCTGCATCCGTTCTCTGAGGGTATTCATTCGGACGTTCGAGGATGCGTCCGAACCTGCATTTCGTCCGATCGAAGCAATGTCTTCTGGAAATATGATCGAACGTTGTTCTTCGTCCAAGACTGCTTCAGGTTCTTTGTGTCGGACGATTACCATCATCCGAAACTCTTTCTTTCAGACAGTCATTTGCATCTGTGGAGTCTTCTGGTTGTTTTGTTTGGATGATCATTTGCGTCAGAGCCTCCCTATTTTTCTACACATTGTTTTCAAACCATTAGTGCGATTTGGTCATCATCAAAACATGATTAATAAAACTGGGGTTCAACAATCTCCCCCTTTTTGATGATGACAAATCAATTGAAAAATTTTAAAAGCAACCATAAAGTATGTCCATTTTTCGTAAGTTAAGAAGTTTAGTCCATTTTTCTCCCCATTTTGTCATCATCAAAACAAGAGAAAGAGAATGCAATTTAAGCTTCTCCTTAGTTTGTTTTCCCCTTTGAAAGATGAATATAATACAGTATGAGTACATGGAGAATAAGTCAAGTTATGCAAAACATTGCTTTTCCCTCACAGAATATGTATTCAAGTAGATATGAGGGAATTCATGCTAAGAATTAGGATCAAAACAATTTTCGCTCATTCCTCACCAACAAGCATCATCTAGTCAATGAAGCATGTGTGATGCAATATTTTGCAAAATAATCCATTTAAAAAACAATTTTGAATGCTCCCCCTTTCTTTTGAAAGTAGTGACTTATTATAGACAAAAAATCGGAGATACATATTTCCTGGCATTCTAAACAAATCCAATCACATAGATGAGTAACATTGAAGAGAACATAGTTCAACTTCATAAATGAAAGCACGTTCTTAACACAAAATTTTAGATGTTACCCAATTTAATGTCATCTTAACTCACACCCTCCATTGATAATCTACCTTGAATTCCTTAGATCTCTAAGAATACCTACATGCAAAGTTAAGCAACAACTTTTGGTACCCAAACTTTCTTGGGTCCATGGCTTAATTAGTAACATGCTTAATCACCCAAATAGAATTTATTCCCAATTCTTCATCTTTCTTTTAACATAAAAATTTTTCTTTACATGGCCATGTTGATGACAATAATTAGAAATAATATTCTTATTGCCATAAAAAGAAGATTTAGATTTAACAAAGCACAAATCATTTTTTCTGAAGGTGATAAAGTTTTTGTTCAAAAACATATTTCTAGTTCTTTTCTTTTCAAAAACATTTTCTTTCTTCTTTTTCAAAATATCATCAAGATCATCTAATCTCTTCTTCAAAGAAACTTGTTCTTCTATGATCTTGGTTTTTCCAACAAATTTTTCTTTCAAAACATCATTTTCTTTTTTCAAAGAATTATTTTCATGCACAAGTTTTGAGTTGGTACTCAATAAAGCATTAACTGTAATTTTTAACTCTTTGTTCTTAGCACATGATTCTTTCAAACATTCATGCATTTTAAAAATAAATGATTCAACATCATCATCATCATGTGTACATGAATCATCACAAGAATCACAACTTGAGGATACCTCATTATTGCCAAGTGCCATAAAAGCCATTTGAACCTCCTCATATTCTTCTTCAACCTCTCCATCCGAATTGCAATCATCCCAAGTGATTTCGAAGTTTTTGAAGTGAGGCTTCCTTGAGTCTTTTCTCCTTTTTGATGAAGCTTTAAATGCTATGCTTCTTTTCCCTTTTGCCTCCTCATTTGTACCGAGTATTTCATCTTCAATCTCAAAGGAGGTTAGAGAATTAATCAAGGACTCGATAGGCATAGAATTTAAATTTTTAGACTCCTCTATGGCAATGGATTTAGGTTCTCATTCCTTAGGTAAAGCATTCAAAAATTTTCTATTCTTCTCACCTAAGGAATATTCTTTACCCAAACCTTCCAAATCCTTTACCATATCATTGAACCTACAATACATCTTGTCAATGTTCTCATGAGGTTGCATGTTGAAGGATTCATATTTAACCACAAGAAGTGACTTCTTTTGCACTCTTATATCTTCACTTCCTTCATGGATTTCTTTCAATTTGTCCCATATCTAAGAATCTTACCTTGGCCGATTTGCACCCTTTCACTTTCGTAGACTCGTCTGCATCCAAAGCATTATACAAAATATACATGGCTTTAGCATTTAAAGATAAATTTATTCTATATTGTGCATTTAGCTCATGTCTAGTCTGAGACCTTAATCTATGTGTATTTTCATCAAGAATATTGGCTTCAAAAGGACATTCATCAACAATATACCATAAATCAATATCAATGGATTGTAGGAAAATTTTCATTCTTTCCCTCCAAAAAACAAAATTAACGCCATTAAACATGGGAGGTCTAGAAATGCAATGCCCGTCTAAAAACAAAGCATTATTGGTTGTCATAATGATCTTTACTCAAAGGTGATTAAACCAAAAGAAGGAAACCAAGCTCTGATACCAATTGTTGGCCCAAAAAGTAACCTAAGAGGTGGCATGAATTAGGTTGTTTCTAAAAACAAACCTTATAATGTGCTTAATGGAAATTCAAACTTTATGCAACAAATGAACACTTAAGCAGTCCAAATAATCACAAGTAGAGATTCAACAATTGATTCACAAAGAACCAATAAAAAGATTAAGATTAAGAAATGCAAACCAAACTCCCAAGCTTCTCAAGCTTGGAGTACATTCACAAAGAGCTTCTCTCAAGGCAACTACCAAGTTCTCAACTTGAAGTTTAACCACTAAAAGTCTCTTCAAAATAGGTGAGACAATAACCTCTTGTACACAAGTGAGGATCACTCTTGGTCACACTAATTTCCTTTAGCTAAGTCAAGAGTTTTACACTCACAACCTCCCTTTGTTACAATTGTTATCTCTCCACTCTTACACTTGAAGAACTTTTGCACTTCTGAGCTCTTTTAACTACCTACACTATTACAACACTAGTACTCACTATTTCTCCCAAATAGCTCAAGAATTACTTGTAATCAATGTAGAAGTCTGTTATTATTTAGTTCAGGCATAGGGGTATTTATAGTTACCCAAAATCTACTTCCAACAACTTTCCAAAGGCTATTTTCCAAACTGTTTATTGGAAAACTAGCCGTTGGAGGATGCGTCCGAACCTGCGTCTGATCGAAGCAATGTCTTCTGGAAATATGATCAGACGCTGTTCTTCGTCCGAGACTGCTTCAGGTTCTTTGTGTCGGACGATTACCATCATCCGAAACTCTATCTTTCAGACAGTCATTTGCATCCGTGGAGTTTTCTGGTTGTTTTGTTTGGATGATCATTTGCGTCCGAGCCTTCCTATTTTTCTGCACACTTATTTTCAAGCCATTAGTGTGATTTGGTCATCATCAAAACATGATTAATATAACAGGGGTTCAACAAGTGCAAGATCACCTTCATCAAGATCTTCATCTTTTAAATTGATGGAGCCATTTTCATCTTCTTCTTGGGAAGCTTCAAGGCAATGCTTCTATTTTGTCTTGCTTCTTCATTATCCACAACTTTAGCTTTGAGCTTCAATTCATATGAAGTGAGAGAGCTAATCAATGAGTCTATAGGTATGGAATTTAAGTTCTTAATGCTTCCTCTATAGCAATAGTTTTTGCCTTCCACTCTTGGGATAGAGAATTCAAGATGTTTCTATTTTTCTCACCCAAGGAATATTCCTTACCAAAGGCTTCAAGATCCTTAATGATATCATTGAATCTACAATGCATTTATCAATATTTTCATGTGGTTCCCTCTTGATAGACTCATACTCGGCAACAAGTAAGGATTTCTTTTGTTCTCTAACATCATCGCTCCCTTCATGAATTTCTTTCAATTTTATCAAAATTTTCTTAGCCGAAACACATCCTTTTACACGAGTAGACTCATTTGCATCCAAATGGTATACAACATTCATGGCTTCACCATGTTAATGAATAAAGAAGTTTGCTTATCTGCACTCCCTCTCATGTTTGTTTTTTCTCTTCTATTTGTGTGATCATCAACAATGGTGGCTTCAAAAGGACCTTCATTGACAACATACCACAAGTTAATATCAATAGATTGCTAAAAGGTTTTTGTGCTATCTTTCCATAACTAACAAAGTTCACCTCATTAAAAATAAGAGGTCCAGTGATAGATTGACCTTCAAAAAATAAAGTATTATTGGTTTCCATAAAAGATCTTTACTCAAATGCAATTCAAGCAAAATTAAGAGACCAAGCTCTGATAACAATTATTGGCCTCAAAGCAACCTAAGAGGTGGGGTGAATTATGTTTCTTAAAAATAATTTGCAAATAATGCACAAATAAAATCTTTTGCACGAACAAGTAAGTTGATAGCAATATAATCAATTAAGCACAAAATGTATGGAATGAGTGAAAAAGAGAGAGATAAAACAAACAACACTCCCAAGCTAGCAAGTTTAGAGTAGTAATCCACTAAGATACTCCTTTAAATTTGGTGAGTCAATAATCCCAAATGTACACAAAGTTGGATAACCCTTGTTCACACTAATTCTCTTTAGTTGAGCCAATGATTTTATACCCAACCTCACTTTTGTACAAGATTATCACTCTACTCTATAATTTTGAATAGCACTCTTAAGTACACACTAATACAATATTACTAAAGAACTAATTTGCACTCAAATTACTTTTTACACTTGCTTGTATTCAATGTGTAAGTTGATATTTCAAAATGCAGATGGGTTAGAATTTATAGATGCAATAAATCAGCTCCCAACCATTTCCTAATGGCTAAGTAATAAATGTTAGAAACTAGCCATTTTAGGTTTCAGACGTCCGAGATCTTTTTTAAGCTTCCGAACAACCGTTCGATCAGCGATATCATGGAGTTAAAATCTTCATCCGGACGGCTGAGGTTGGGTTTGTTTTTGCATCCAGAACAAGTAGATTGATGAGTCTGACCCTTGGATAGAGTAGTGCATCCGAAAGGATTAGTACTTGTCTAGGGTTGGTCTTCCTCCGAACAGTAGGCGCGTCCGACCTGAATTTCTTTTGGACAGTCAGGCACGTCTGTTGTAAGTGCTTCAGAATCTTGCTCTCTACCTGACCTTTCAGACGATGTTTGCGTCCAAGACAATTCTGTCTGTCGGACGAAGTTCTGCATCCAAGCAACTTTGTTCTGTTCAGACGATGTGAAGCATCCAAAAAACCTGTTATGAGTAGATTTAAAGAATAACTGCACAACTTAAGTTCATATTGTTATATTGCATTTGTCATCATCAAAACCAAGATTGTAGGTCAACATTTGTGTCATTAACCTCATAAAATTCAAGTTTCTTTCTTGGAACACTCAGTGAATCAACTAATTTATTCCGTCAACCTAAACTTTGATAATTAGCATAATAATTTAACTCTGTCTATGACAAAAATTCAAAATCCATATTCCCTCAGTCAACCTAGCCAAACTAAGGTTAGCCATTCCTTAGAGTTGTCAATTTATGTTAATTATTAGCCTATTAATATTATTTAATGATTAACCCCTAATTATTTTCGCCCATGATTAATTGCACACCCGCACTCGAACCCTAATTAATTTAGCAATTCATGATATGCAAGAACAAAAACAAATTGAATGTATTGATCACAAACTAATTGATAAACGGAATTAAAAAGTGCAATTGGAATTAAAATAAATAAACAACAGGTTGCTAAAATTGAAATAATTGGAAAAGCTAAGTACCCCTAAAAGTAGTTTAAAACCATGGACAAAATTTGGAAAATAAAGTATGAGAATCGCTCTCTCTATGCGTTAAAAAAATAACCTACTTACAAAAGAAAATTAGAAATGCCCAGGCCCACATTGTTTCAACCACTGGGCCTGATTGAATTGCTGCTTGCCACACGCATATTGGCCAACAGCTGACAGCAGGTAATTAACTAACACCAGCCATAGTCAGTAGCTAGCCTTCTATTTCAGTTGCTGACAATGGTTAATTAGTCTTGGTCTTACCGTTGTCAAAAGCTGGTCCTTTTCTAGGATTGATTCTTCATTTTGTTCTGCCATTTTCACCTCCTTCCACTATTAATTGACCATTTTGCCCCTAATTCACCTACACATCAGACAAAACAACATAAATAAACAATAATACCAACAAAACACACATTTAACTATAAGAAAATGATTTAAAATGACATAACTATGATAATTTCCTAATCATGACTTATCTAGCCTAAAACACGATAAACAGAACCAAACACATTAAAAATTGCAATAGAAGGCACAAAAAAATAACTCTAAACTTAAGGTTATCAGTGGTGGATTTTGAAATGGTTTTGTGGTGTTTTGAATTATAGAAGAAAAGAAGAAAGTTAGGAAGATGAGGGAGAAAAATCAAATAGAGAGGAAATAAGAAGTGGTAACTAGGGTATTTTAAACATTTTGTTGGTCGATTGGTTTGTTCATTGTGGTGAACGAAAAGTGCCTTGGTTCTTTTGCCATAGTGATCGAGTCTTTTGTTTTGCAGTCTTGATGGTTTGCCGTAGCGAACCAATAACGTACTCAACACACTTTGTGTGCTCATAACCAATAACCAATAGCAAAACTCTTGTGTGCCCATAGATTTTTGCTATTTTCATGGACGTACTCAAAACGCTTTTGCATCCCCTGACCAGCAATTAACACACAAAGATCAAAACATCAAACATCTAAACTAAAAGAAACAAAACTTAAAAACTAATAGAACACAAGAAAAAAATAACAAAATGCTTGGGTTTCCTCCGTAGTAGTAGTTGTTCATAGCTATTAGCTTGAATTGCAATTATTCCACACTAATTACCAAATGGCGACATTTTCACTTCCAACATTAACTTCTCCTACATGATTTAACTTCAGCTTGCTTCCATTGATGTGAAATGTTGAATTCTATTCTATAAGCTCTACCACTTTATAATGGAATGAATGAACTACTTTGTGCAGTCCATTCCATAGAGATTTCAATTTTCCCAAACATAGTCAAAGCATAGAAACAAAGTAACTCCTTGTCACCGGCATGGATTTTTTGTAAAGGATGTTCCTGTCGTGCCACTTTTTGGTTCTTTCCTTATACAAACATGTATTATCATAGGCCTTCTCCTAGTATTCATCCAATTTGCAAAATTCCAATGAGCTCCTTCCATCGGCTGCCATATAAGAGTTGTTAACTCTCTAAAAGAGAGTTATTTATCTACATTTTAGGTTGGATTTTAAGCGATTTCTTTAGCTGTGTTTACAAAGTAGGGGTATTTGGTAATTTTAAGATTTGTATTCTAAAATATTATTATGTGGTTTTGTATTTAAATACACTTATTTATGTGTTTAATTATGTTTTTGTATGTTTGGAGTGCTTCAGGGTCAAATAGGATGAAAATAGAGTGACAATAGAGCAAAATGGCAAAGCCAGACAAGGAATTGAGGCCCCCTCAGCCGTATCCTACCACTGTTTGCAAGGCACGGCGTGCCTGGGAGGTCCTTAGTTGCGCCCACATTGCAGCAATGCGTAGTCTCAGGATTTTGAGCAATTTTAGGGTTCTGAGTGTTTGTTTTTAACCTGTTTTGGTGTGTTTTGAAGCTTATTCAAAGCGTTACACTTTTCAACTCATAAAAATATGAATATGGGTCAGTTGAATTCAAGAACACATTTTTTTAGTTTTTCTTTAGGGACTATAAATTAGATTAGGTTTTCTTTGTTTCTCAAGAAGAACTAAAGAAGAGGTTCAAGATTGACAACCTTAGACCAAGAGCTTGTAATTATTTATTAGAGCATTCTTGGACCTTCATACATCTTTCTTATGCTATTAAATTCAATGTATGGTAGTTGGGAAATGTTCTAGTGTGTTATGGTCCAAGTTACTTATTAGTGTATCTAAGGTGATATGAGCTACTTGTATCCAAATATATTCCACCTTTATCCCTTATCTACATAACAAGTTTTAAAGACCTACTTGATATACACATCAAGATGTGAATTAAGAGACAAATTATTCAGTATTATGTGTGTGTTAATTGCTTCCAACTTGTCTGTCACTTGTTAAGTTTTTGTTCAGCAGGTTTTTCATTAATTTGTGAGTGATGCCTTGAAAAATCTAGTTATAAAATTTATAAAACACCTAAATTCTACCACAAATTTGGTGACATCTCGCAAATATACTGTTGTCAACTAGTAGTAAGGGGAAAGTAGAGATCGAATCCACAAGGATTGGTTGGTAATTACTAATTATTTAGTCTAGATTATCTAGTTAATAGTGATTCATTTGGGAAGAGTTTTAATTAAAGATAGAATAAAAGAAACTAAGAAAGAAATTTAAGGGCTATCTAATGCATTAAACATTGACACTGAAGAAAGAAGTTTTATGGAAGTAATTAACAAAAGAAAGTTAAAGGGAAATCATATTAAGGAAGTAATTAACTAATCTAAACTAAAAATTACCACTAAAGAAGCATAATTAAAGAAGGCCCACTTATTAATCTACCAATTACTACTAAGAAAGCAATTAAATGAAGGAAATTAAACTAGACACGTCTATTTGACTAATCTAAACAACAAATTATCACTAAGAAATCATTTTAGAGAAAGCATAAACTAATTTAAAAATTAAACTAAGAAATCAAGTAAAGAAAGTAATTAAATGACAAGCCCATGAACCAATCTACAAATTTAACAAAGAAATGAAGTAAGGGAAAGCAATTAGATGAAACCAATTAAACTAATTAACTAAAGGAACATGAAATTAAAGCTTAACTAAGGGAATTTGAACATAAATAAAGCACTTTCAACTAAAAAACTTCAATCTTTAACTTGGAATTAAAACTACAAGAAGGTAAATCCTGATCTATGAAAACCCCCGCAAATGGGGAGGAAAAATAACAAGAAAATTAACCTACACCACTATTCTTTATTCTAGTCTACTCCTACTAGCTTGGTTATATACTTCTTGATAACTTTAGTAAACTGGAGTTATTTTGATTCTACATTATCGAATTTTGTTTTTAATCCCCATTTTTGTAGTCGAATTAAGTGATTTAATTTAATTACTTACATTTTGTAGTTGCATTTTCATTTCCTGTAACTATCATGAATTTTTAATTACTTTTAGCAAATTTGGATACTTACCATGTTAAGTGTGTTTGCAGGTTTGGAATTGAAAGATGGACGTCAAGGTTGCAAAGCTTCGAGGGCCAAAGAGGTGAAATTAATGAAGAATTGAAGATTTGAGCTGAAACAGGTTCAATGTCATGACATGGGATTTCGATGTCATGTCATCACGTGGAGAGTCATTTAATAAATTTTAGCTTGATATCGCAACATGGATGTCGTGACATCGAGCGCACAGCTTTAGTAATTAAGGCATTTTTGTAATTTTTAGCTAACGGATTTTTGTTCTTGGCTTGTAAAACACACCAGTACATATAATAAGAAAGAGTTAGTGATAGTACACATAGTGATAGTGTAGTTAGTTAATTAGAGTAGTATATAGATTAGTGTTAGCTTAAACTCCAAGTTTCTAGTTTAATACAAAGTTCTCTTTCATTTTTCTTTAGATCTTGTTAAACAATTCCTTGCAAGTTTTAATTTTGAATAGTTAGTCTTAGTGGGTTAATCTTTTATTCAATCTAAATATAATTTTTACTTGCTATAATTTACATTTTCATGCAAAATTAGTTACTTCCATTTCAAACTTTTTATAAGTTTTCTAGGGTTCTTGGTAAATTAGTGATTTTTAGTTAAAAAATCTCAATTTGTTTGCTTTAAATAAAACTAGTAAATTTTAGTGGGATTTCTTGTGTATTCTAATCAAAAATTCAAAAATATTACTTTGGATCTATTTTTCATTGCAAATTCTATTTTACATGTGATGCACATAAATTTCTTCATTTACATACACATAAAATTGCTGTGTTTAGTTAGTTTAGATTAACATTGCTTTCTAATTCTACACATCAATTTAGTTAAATTAGAGTAATTTTAAGTGCTTTTCTGCACTTGTCTTTAGTAGATTAAAGTAATTGATCTTCTAGCTAGTTGTTAACCTGTTCATTTACTTGTTTTAGTAGATAGTTTGCTCAATAGTTTTCTTTAATTATATGTTTAAAATGTTGAATTTAATTAGAGTTAGCATTCCCTTTACCATTGAATTGCTTAACTACGCAAAGGCCCCTAAATCCTAGGACTTGCTAATTTGGCAATCTTCATGGGAACGATCCCACTCACCACTACCACACTATCTAGCACTATATGCTTGTGGGCGCAAGGATAGAAGTTACGAGTTTGCACGACTTTTATTACTTGTTGAATTGAAATTTTTATTCTACCCAATATTAGGGCGCCGTTGTCGAGGATTGTTCGTGGTATATTGCCAGATTAGGCACTTCATGTGTCATGTAGATTAGGCATTTTTAATTGTTTTTAGTAGTTAATCTTAGCTTTTACTTGGTAGTTTTACTTGTTTATGTTAGTGATCTTGGCTTATGAATTGAAGTGGCACTTGTGACTAATTGATTGATTTGCACTTTGTAGTGCATGGTAAGAAAAGACAAGGGAATTTTTATTTGCTTAGATGACGAGAAAGAGAAAGGAATAAGGGAAATTCAAAAAGAAAAAAGAGTGCAACAAGAGCTGGAAAGATTTGAAATGATTAATCATCAACAAAATTCAAGACATGGGAATGAGAATTTGACTAATAATGGTGATGATGAACAAGTTGAGGAGCTTTAAATTATCATCGAATAGGAGCCAACTTTAATGGAGGAACTGGAAATAAAGGTAATGGAATTCATGGACATGGTAGACCTCTTAGAGATTGTGAAACGTCGAGTTTCGATGGAGCGAATTCTAGTATCACAAGCATGTTGTGAAATGTCAAGTTTCGATGCAGTGAATTCTAGTATCGCAAGCATGCCTGTTCAAGAAATCAATTTTGAAATCAAGCCCGCCTTAATACTAATATTGCAGACACATGCTATGTTCAGAGATAGTCCTAATGAAGATTCATATATGCATTTATTGAACTTTGAAGAAGTGATGGACACTTTTAAATTCAATGGAGTCCATTTGGATTGTATGCGTATGAGAGTTTACCCTTTCTTTTTGAGAGATAGAGTAAAGGCGTGGCTTCAATCACATGCTTAAGGGACATTTACGATGTGGAATCAATTGGCCCAAGAGTTCTTGGCCAAACGTTTTCCTCTCTCAAAGACCACTAAACTCTGTAATCACTTTCATTTAAGCTAGATGTTGGTGAAAGTTTGAGTTAGGCTTGGGAACGATGCTTCAAAGAGTTGTTAAGAAAATACCCCCATCATGCCATCCCACTTTGGTTACAAATCCAAACTTTCTATAATGGGTTGGCACAAGAAACTAAGTCTATTGTTGATGCATCCACCGATGGTTCCATCTCTTTCAAAACACCAAAAGAAACTTAAAAATTGCTTAATAGAATGGCCTCAAACTATTACTATCACGGTTTTGTGACTCAACCGGTGGATCAACAAGTCAATTAAGCCAATGCCAAAACAAGATTGTTTGTTGAATTTGAATTTGAATGATGCCTTTCTTGCTCAACATGGCATGTTTATGAATGTCATGAATAACTTCACAAGGGCTTTGGAGAATTTTTGGAGACCAAATACTATGAATGCCATTGGCTTTTGATTTCAATCAATCCTTGTGTGTGACTTTTGTGGTGGTAGGTACTCAAATGGATAATGTGAGGTTCCTTTTGTGGTGTAAGTGAGCAAATCAACTGTGTATCTCATAAACCTTCATTCTCAAAGAATCCTCAAGGAGCTTTTGAAAATACATACAACCCTTCATGGAGAAACCATCCAAACTTTTCCTGGAGCAATTCTATCAATCAACAAATCTTCACACCTATACAATCCTCCACCTAAAAATTTTCAAAATCAAATCTCAACTTCTTCATCTTCTAGACCTTATCAACTCATCACCAAAGAAATCTCCAACCAAATTCCTATATATCTCAAACAAATACTCCCTATCATAGCAATCAACCAAAACCTAAATTTCAACAATACAACTCTCAACCACCCATGAATTACAATCAAAATTTCCATAGAGAGGGTGATGATTCCAAGCACAATTTGAGAATTTTAGGAAAGAAAACGATAACCGAAAGAGAGGGACTGAAAAACCAAAAGAAGGAGTATGGAAATTTGAGAGCAATGGCAAGGAATTTGGAGGTTCAATTGTGACAATTAGTAATCTTATACACATCTTAAACAAAATGAAAGATCTTTGGGTGCCTTGGAAAGTCAATTTTATTCCCAATCCAAGAGAGCAAAATGGAAGGAAATAATGCTGCCATATCTTTGAGGAGTGAGAAAGTGTTAGTTGAGCAAAATAAAAAGCATGAGGTTAATACAGAAGATGGGAAACAAAAATCTAAGGTGGTTGAGAAGAAAAGTGAGTGGATCATGATGATGAAAAGAAGGAAAAAGAGGATGAAAGCAAAGTTCAAAAGAAGAAAGAATGAAAGGACATGCATAATGAAGAATCATGGAAGGCACACTCTCGGTTAAAGTGCCTTTTCCTCAAAGGAGAATTGATCCAAGAAACTTCTAAGAGAAATAGTTCAACTTATTCCTAGCTATGTTTAAAAAGCTTAAAGTTAACATTCCTTTGGGGTTGATGTTCTCAACTAGAATTCCCAATTATGCTCGATTTACGATATCTTTTCTATTGGCTAGAAAGAGGAAATGAGATAATGATGAGAAAGTATTAGCTGTCTGCCTTGATGCTAAATGTAGTGCCATTGTTCAATGGAGATTACCCCCTAAACTCAAGGATCACAATAGTTTCTCCATACCAATGAATGTAGGAAGTCGAACGATGCATCATTCACTATGTGAGACAGGCGCGAACATTAACATTATACCATCATTCAATAAGCTCAGCAAGAATGGTTAGAATTCCATAATGCTATGAGGAAACATCAACAAAGGAACATAGGTAAAAGCAAGATGGACAGTAATCAGTTGAAATTCTCCCTATCGAACATTGGTACTATAAAGTTGAATACATAATTGATTCTACAGAAAATTAGAAAGAAATGGAGCATGCGGATTGTAGCTAGGACTATAATAGAAACTTGGTAGCAGCCTGGGAAAACTTGAACAGAAACATCAACTGAGCTAAGATTATGGAGGTAGAAGCAGTAAAGCAAATCCTACTATTGGCAAAGAAAGAAGGCTAGAACTAAATTGTGGTACAAACCAACTGCAAGGCTCTGAATGAAGCAAATATCTAGTGGCTCTTACAAAGATGTGGACATAGAAAACATACTATTAGACATTGCTCAGTTAAGAACTTTGGTTTTGTAAGTGTCCTTTCCTTTTTTTTCCAAAATTGGGTTTTTTATTAGCCATTATAAGAATCACTTGTCATTGACAGTGGTTTGGATAAAATTTTGAAGAACATCTTCCCCTTGTTGCTATTGAATAGCAAAAGAAATGATCTTGGATAGTTGTCAATTAAGTTGTAAATTTTTCAAACAATATAAGTATATATGCTTCTGTTTCTATTAAAAAAAACCTAGGCCAGAACTAAATTGATTGTGGTCAAAAGAATCGAGACTGAATTTGAGGAATTTTTTTCACAAAAGAGTTTAGATTTTTTTGCCCATCCTTTGCCCATGATTTCAACTCATGTAAGTTATTGGGTGTTTATATTCTTTTGCACGTTCTTTGACCAATCATTCTTTTAGTCAAGGGAAACGTGCCCTAGATTTATTTAAAATCGACATGGATGAACAGTCCAACAGAATTTTAACTTTACTTGTCTAATAGAAGGCATTTTAATTGAATCCAATTTGGCTCCATGGGTTTATTTCAACACAAGTGAAATCAAAGAACAATTTTGC
The DNA here is from genome assembly GCA_025175665.1 of Cinchona pubescens. NCBI lineage: Eukaryota > Viridiplantae > Streptophyta > Magnoliopsida > Gentianales > Rubiaceae > Cinchona > Cinchona pubescens. The sequence goes on from JANKKI010000114.1 coordinate 2,106,485, forward strand.
AATTTGTATAACCTACTGCCTATTATAGCAAGTGAAAGTCTATGTTAACATTTAGATTACATAATCCATATCTATATCAATAGTACAATAAATGAGGGAGTTTGATTTAGTAATTTATATTTTCTTTCCAAAGTTATACTTACTATAAATTTAATGACTTTGTTATGTCTCTTACTTGAAAGTCTTTTTTTATAATCAGTTAGGTTATTTGAATAAATACTCCTCAAAAAGTAAAAAAGGAATACAACTAACTTTTGAGGTTTTATATTAGGAAATAAATTTAAATTGAAGAAAATAACTTATCTAATAGAATATAAAGAATGAGTTAGAAATTAAAAAAGAGTAGGAAATAATTTTATTTGGATAGATTTTAGAAATCAATCAATCTCAAAGATATGGCATACATTATTTACACTTTTGGACTCTTAAAGAGGAAAAAAATGTAAAAAGGTTAAGAGAACACAAAACTTTGATTTTGAGATTGAATCAAATCAAGTTATTAAAAAAAGAACTTGTCTGAATAAAATTTGTCATTAAATGGAATTACGCATATAACTATTATCAACACATATATATTATGTATACATTAATAGACTAGACAACATTTATGTGCAATTAAAGAAACAAACAGTTTATTAACAATTTTAAATAGTTAAATACCATTTTCGCTCTAAAAGGAAAAATTAGATTGAGAAAAGAAAAAAAAAAGGAAAACAAGACTATTTAAATAGTTAAATACCATTTTCCTCTAAAAGTAAGCAAAATCTTAGATGTGTATTTAAATTAAAAAGGTCTCAATTTGACCCTCTATATTGACAAAATATTTCAATATAGTCCTCCAATGCATTGAAATAATCTCAATTTGGTCCTCTAAGCAAAAATAAATATCCCAATGTGACCCTCCAAATTTTAAAGATTCTAAACTTGGCCCACCAAACTAAAAATATGTTGAAGGTGTATTCAGATACAACAAAATACCGTTAACCCTTTAAAAACACACAAGTTTAAAATCTTATTTTCAATCTTAATGGTTACTTTATAGTTAGAACAAAATTCTTTTAAAGTAGATTTCCATGTAGAATAGAGAGTTTCATTTGACATTTTTTGTTACAAAGATGAATTTTAAAAATTATTCAAGTACGGAAACAAAAGTATAAATCTTTTGACTCTTTGAATAATTATAAAATATTTATCTATTTTGGGTACAAAATAATGAATAAAAGAGTAAATGAGACATAAGTCCCAAGGTCATCTAAACTCAAAATAATAAAGACATTATTTTTCATAGAATTGTCAAAATCTTCACCTTCTGTCGCCCTATACCAATTGTTTTGCCTCTATTGTTGTTGTTTAGAATTTATAATGATGAAATCAATTTATTGTCAAGAATATGATAAAATAATTTGGCTTCTATTTGGTGTACTAAAAACAACTATAATGTAGATCCTATCTTTTAGATTATTGTTAAATCGATTAATTGAGTAGGAGAAGGGGTGAAAAATGTGATCCACTTATTTGATATTTTATTTAAAAAATACTTTTTAAAAAAGAGAAAAACAACCTCTACCTTTACCTCATAGTGAATGAAACCCATGACCAATAGGTTATAGAGAAAGTATCGTAGTATTTTAGTTTCGCTTCATTGTCAAAAAGACCTTACTCCGTATCTTGTACTTCTTACTTTGTTTTTGGTTTCCTTTTCATATATTGATTAATTAGTACCTATTTAATCCAAATTACATTTTGCATGTAGTCAAAATTAGTTCCCAAGGTATATTACTCTATAATATTGATAGATAATTACTGTCTTCTTACAAAAAAATAATTATTATTGTCTTTGGACCTATAAACTCACATAATGTTCAGTATTAGTAACTGTATAAATTACATACTCAAAATTAAAGATATCAAATCAGTTACTAACTACATTTTAATTAAAGTGTACCTTATCTAATAAAACGTAAATACTGAATACTTCTTGTTACTTTTGAATTAGGCGGGGGATATTGCCACAACTATAATTTCCAACCAGAGCAACTTTCTCCAAATGTCAAGAATATTATCTTCTTTCTCTCTTCCTGTAACATTTTCTCTACACCCTCTATGCCTCCTCATACGTAGTGTCATTCTTCCTATAACTTCTTGAACAATGTTTTAATCTTCTTCAATATTTTCTATTCAATTTGTTCTTAATTTTGTTTTTCATTTTTTTGATACAAACCAAAAAGATAAAACCTCAATCAAGTCAAAGGAAATTTGTTCTTAAATTCTTAACTTTTAGTTATTTTGACACAACAAAGAAGTAGAATAATAGAATCCTCAATTGATCAAGAGAATAACTAAAGATGATGAATGAAGAATGTCAAAAGATGATGCAACCAAGCCAAGTTGCTAGAGAAATAGAATGCTTCTTCAGTGTGGCAAACTAGCCAAAGCTGAATTTGTTCACTAAAGGCCTATGGAAATTTAACTTTTTAGCGTAATTTTAGTTTCCCAGTTGTTTTGGGACTCTTTCAGTAGTTAGATGATTCGAAAATACTCCTAATTTCTAAGATTAGTATAGAGAGCAAAAATATCATTATCACTCTAGTTTTTAATCAACTTTTTTTCTATAGTTAAGGTTTTGTTTTTTTTCTATTTCTTTGCTCTCAAAAGTTATTGTTTTATAAACAAAGTTTCAGTTCAATTCAAGATTTCATAGTTCAAAATAATTGCCAGTCATTTCTTTTACTTTCCAAGTGGATTCAATTCTTTCTATGGTTATTTATTTTTATGTAAATCATAGTACTAAACCCTAGGATAATGGTTTTATTCATGTTCTTGTTTTTTCTTAATTCTTATGCTTTTAGTTATTCAACTGTGAACTTAAAATCTACTACGATTACGTACAGGCAATGTAATTTTCTTATGAATTAATTTAAATTATCATTAATCGAATCAATTGTATTTTTTAGTAATATAAATCACAATTTGACAACCTCTCTTAGACACAGCTCTAGTTTTGGTTAGATTAGCTAAGATGATATGGAAGTCAATCCCCTGTCATAGACCAATGTTGATTATTAGATTAGGTTGATTTGTGATCGTGAATGACATGAATTACTGGTTGGTTCATTGTAATTCTATATAGAAAATTACTCAATTTAAATAGAATTAGGTCTGAGTGGAACCTAACCTTAAACCATTAGATTTATAGGACTCACCATCATCAAGAATCAAGGTTGGTTGATAATTAAGAGTTGAACCTACACTATGTGTAATTAAGTCCATTGGCATGGCGACTTGAGTGAGTTTTGAAAAGCGTGTCTATTCTAGTATTTGACCCTTTTCATTATCATTTGATAATTCTTTTCTTCTGATTTCATCTTATTTACTGCATTCGTTAAATTCTCTGTAACTTTTAGTTTTATTTAACTTGAAAAAAATTCAAATTTTCTATTGGATAGTCTAAATAGAAATTTTCAGTAGAAAGTTGTGGGTAGGTTAATTTAAACTTTCATCCTCCATACACATCAAGCTTTTGGTAATTAAGAAAAAAGAAGTATAGTTTAGGCAATATCTGACGTCAAGTCTATTTCTACTTTAGATTTTGTTTTATTTTGTTATTTTCTTTTTTCTTAATTATTTATGGTGTTGTGTTCTACTCCCTCCGATTTCATCTTATATTATTATAACACTAGTGCGCATAATTCTGTTCTCTTTGAGTCACTTTTCAATGCATGCAATCTACCTCACTCTACTTGTCTTCGATCCAGAACCCAAGTAGACTTTTAGACAGCGGAAGAGGGTGTTACAAGAACGAAGGTAAGAAGAAAGAATGCAAATGGCTCATGAAAGGAATCCTAGGCAACCTGTAATACTGGGGAACATAGAAGAGGTAGTTATCTGTCTCTTAAAGAGACAATGTGAATGATGGCTAGTATGTTCAAAATGCCCAAAACATGCCGTTCAGGAATAATTGACCTCTTGGTGATTATACCTTACCTACTTTTGGAGCATCCCACTCGAGTATTATACCACCTCCTATTCAAATTAATAATTTTGAGATCAAGCCTGGTCTCGTATCCATATTGCTACAGCGTGCAATTTTCAGGAGATTGCCTAGTATGGATCTGAATCACCATCTCATGAACTTTAGGAAGGTATGTGATACCTTTAAGTAGAATGATATGAGTGATGAAGAATTAAGTTTGAAATCATTCTCTTTTCACTAAGGGATAAAGCAAAGCTTTGGCTATAAGGGTACAAGCAAGGGTCATTCACTTTTACACATCTAGATGTGTTTATGACCTAATATTTTCCACCTCCCAAAACGGCCAAGCTAAGAAACGACAACACTTCATTTAGCCAACAATACGAGAAGAATCTTAGTGAATCTTGGGAGAGATACAACGTCTGACTTCCTGGGCAAATATCATATCATGGCAATACCATTGTGATTACAGATCCAAACCTTTTACAACGCTTTATCACAAGAGATGTGTGAATCGGTTGATTGCTTAGCTAATGGATCATTATCTCTAAGAAAGATGTCAAAAGAACCTCAATAGATTCTAGAACAACTACTATCAATCATTAGCTTCTCAAGCACGGGACTAAAGGAGAGTGGTACTTCAATAAACACCATGGATGCTTGCATCGCCCAAAACAAGCTCATTTAAAATCAATTGGAGCAACTGTCAAAAAGGATTGACGGAATGACAACAAATGTCATGGCCACGCTATAGCCAATCATTTGTGATTTTTGTGCAGGCAATCATCCTAATGGTTAATGTAATGCACTAAACTATTATTCTTCTTCTTTTCTAGGTCATGAGCAGGTCAATTACATGTGCAATTAGAGTCAGAACCAATATAGGCCTAGAACAATTAGTTGGGTATTTGTTGATTGTGTTTCCCAAGGTAGAGTTCAATTCAAATCAATCTAGTAACAAATTACCCACAAAATCACAATACTCTACCTACACTTCTGCAAGTATACAGAATTGGTAGTAATATAGGATGAGTGGGTATTGTTCTCACAAAGATTTTCGGTTAGTAACTACCGAGATTTATGAATCTTTGTATAGTTAGGAAAATCAATTAGGAAGGAAGTAATCTACTCTACTCATAGCCATGATCTAAATATGCAAATAAAATCTTGATTTAAACTAATCTATCTACTAAAACAAGTAATGAAAGTAAGTAGACTACAAGATTAAGATACTGTTCGGTAGAATATTGATTAGGTTTTTGAAAACAATGAACAAGTAGTAAAAACCTTAATTATCCTAATCAACTCCTACACACTCGCAAATATACGAGGTGAGTTTGTAGATAGGATGAGTAAGGATCATTCCCACTAGGATTATTGGAACAATTACTAGGTTCACAAGCCTATTTACTAATTAAACGAAATACTCTCAGGGGTTTTTGACTAACTTTAAACTAAATTTTTGCACACCAAATTAAAATAAATACAAGAATGTAAAATACTAACGCTACAGAAAGAAATTGAATATAATTGACTAAAACCCTAATTCAATTTGCCCTACTTGCGAGAATTTAATCAAGAATAAGAATTTAAATTACTCTACCTATAAAAGCAATAAAAATTGATGAAATAAAACTCTAACTACTAAACTACGGAATCAGTTTAGAATTTAAAGGCAATAAAAGAAGAACGATAATTAAAGAACAAGAATGGAAGGAAAACAAGAATTGAATTGCATAAAAATAAATTAAACTCAGAAATTGCTATAAAACGAAGGTTGATGATCGTCAAATTTTGAATCCTTGACAAGAGAACAAAATTTTAGCTCAAAAACTTGAGAAAATCTTTCCCATGTCTAAATTATCGATCTAATTATTGAAAATTGAGAAATTAAGAATGGCTAATGATTGATGATCATTTCCTCCCCTTCTCTGACTGCTGATCTATTTATAGGTGTTTTTAGGGTGTTGGGGTTCTAGGAATATAAGTACACAATTTCCCATGCAAACGAGCCCACGAGAGTACTTATCTTGCAAAAGAAGCAAACTTACGAGACCTATTCAACGAGGCACGCTTGGGCGCTGTAAATTTGTCATGCCCGGTGCTGCTGGTAGAACCAAAAACAAGAGGTACTGGTTTCGGCGCATAGGCACTGATTTTGGTCGCGCATGGGCGTGCATGATAGCACTAGCTTGAACTTCCTCCTTGATTTTGACTATGATGTAGGTTGAATTGGTAAAACTAAAAACATGAAAGTTGTAGTTATTTGTCTTATCTTTGTAAAACTTTCCCATGTCTAAATTATCGATCTAATTATTGAAAATTGAGAAATTAAGAATGGCTAATGATTGATGATCATTTCCTCCCCTTCTCTTGATCTATTTATAGGTGTTTTTAGGGTGTTGGGGTTCTAGGAATATAAGTACACAATTTCCCATGCAAACGAGCCCACGAGAGTACTTATCTTGCAAAAGAAGCAAACTTACGAGACCTATTCAACGAGGCACGCTTGGGCGCTGTAAATTTGTCATGCCCGGTGCTGCTGGTAGAACCAAAAACAAGAGGTACTGGTTTCGGCGCATAGGCACTGATTTTGGTCGCGCATGGGCGTGCATGATAGCACTAGCTTGAACTTCCTCCTTGATTTTGACTATGATGTAGGTTGAATTGGTAAAACTAAAAACATGAAAGTTGTAGTTATTTGTCTTATCTTTGTAAAACATCTTGAATCACCCCAGTTGGAGCTTGGATGGAAAAGTTATGCTCAATCTTTCAAACAGTGTCTACATTACTCATTGTCGATGCATGTAACTTCCAATTTTGCAAATTTCCTGCAATTTTGTTATCAATTATGATCCTTTCATGACTCAAATCCTAAAAAACTCAAAATTAACTATTTTAGCTCATAATTGCTGAATTCTTGCTTATTCATCACCAAAAATACATCTTGAGACAAACGATACATAAAATATACTCTATTTACCAACTTTCAACCACCCTACACTTAGTTTTTGATCGTCCTTGAGCAAAACGTAGAAATAAATCATAAACATACTCAACACATCTCATCAATCATCCATATAAATAACCAAGAACCAAACCATCATAAGGGAAATAGTCAAATGATAATAAACCCCTACACAAGAATTCCAGTGTAGGTGTGTGCATAGCCATACAAAAATAACTTTTAAGAAACTCAGATCAAATCTTGTAGACCTATTGAATTTTTCTAAACACGCCATAGCTTACTCTTCTTACATTTCTCCACTAATGTAGACAACTGACTCGACTTAAATTAGGACTTTTAGCTTGTAACGTAAGGCTAGGGGCTTGGCTGACAATAAAGGGATAAGGATATCACAAATAAGAAAAACTGCATTGAATTAATGTGAGCCTCATTAAGATAAAACTTCTTTTTGAACATTAGAACACCCATCCTTCAACGAAGTAACTCCACATGTGAAACCCAGTATTTTGCTAGCCTTGTTCTTTGATTTTTTTAACTGGTTTAAAATTTTTTTCATATTATTTTTAGTCATAAAGTACATCAACTTATTCGTTTTTCAATTCGGCAAATTTTTCGGTTTACGCGAAGGATGGGTGTTCTAATGTCTCAAAGAAGTTCCTTAATGTGTAATTAGTGCAATGCAGTTGTTCTTGTCGTGATAGATCCCTGTCTCTTATACACAAAAAGATGTTAATTAAGTAGACAAATTAGTGTTTTGGGTTACATAGTCAACTTGGAGACTATTTGGTCAAATGGGGAACTATTTGGGTCAACCTTGAAGTCTTTTTAGTCTTCTTCTTGCTTTGTTTCTTCCTCATTTTCTCCTAGCTGCTGGCAAGAAGAAGACTTTCCCATTTTACCCCAAAATTTTCAGCCATATCAAGTATAAATCACTTGGAAGGTAAGATTCTATGTATTTTAGCACATTTATGGCTTATGGGCTTTATGATCCAAGCTTTAATTTCAAGTTTTGTAGGATTCTTTATGGCTGAAAAAAACCCTCTTTGCAGCCTTATATGTTATGATTTATGTATGTTATGGGTTGTTTTTAGTGTTTTACAGGTTGGGAAGTGATTGGGGTTGATTTTTAACAACTTTCCACGGTTAGATTACATATTTTAAGATTATGAGTTGGGGTTTTGTCTTCCATATGTGGCCCTAGAGTGTTATGCTATGAATGCTTATGTCTATTCATATAATGATGTTTTAAGAGTGTTTTAAGGTTAGTTTGGATAGGAAGCATGTTTGAATCATGCGTGTGGCTAATCGGTAAAAGTTTCAATTTGGTAGTAAAGAGGGAATTCCTCCCATAGGTTGTTGCTCTAATGTTGTAATAGAGTTAATTGTAGTGGTTATGGAGTATGGATTGTTGTGGGGTGTTATTGATATAGTCCCGGCTATTGCTCCGGTGAATCTTTCCGTTTATGCATTGGTTGGTTAGAATATGTTATTTTGAGTTAGGTTGTAACCAAGGTCCCTTGAATACCTTGGAATTGGATTTTGTTGGCAGGGAGGATAACCTACTTATAGCCTAGGGAGAGGCGAAGTTTTTCTGGAAAACTGAGCTTATTATCTCCTAATATAGCTGTAATACGAATTTGAGGGATTAACTAAGTGTTTTGACTGGGGTTTTAGCTTGTCGAAGTTGGTCGGACAGCTGAATAGGTCATTTTTGACCACAGAGCCCAAGGTGTCGTTTTCGCTTCCCTAGTCATTCTTTAACTTCTACATCTCTTCTAAGAGTCTCTTATACACATCTAGATGTATATAAGACATCTAAGGGGGCGAATCGCGTTCTGTGATCATTTGCATCACTATTTGCTATGATAGGTGGGTAACATAGACCCTCTTCCACTTGTATACACATCTACGACTGTTATAAATATGACAGATGGATACAAGAATGTGTATGATGTTTGGAACTGCACTTTTATCAAGTTTTGGAACTATTACATATGAATCATCGGGACCAAGCTATTTTATGTTAATCAATTGATATGTTTGCAAACTCTTTTGATATGAAAGCATTTTATGACTGTTTTGGCTCATAGGTGACCTAGGTATATAATTTTGGATGTGTTTGGAAATGTTTGATTTGGGGAGAATCGGTTCTATAGTCATCCATGGGACGCCATGGTGACTTGGATGACAAGTTATGAACTACAAGACTACGTAGTCAAATTGGGATAACTTGACCTCCAGGTCAGACTAGTAGGTGTGGTAGATTACTAGATCAGGCTAGTACTGTAGGTCATACCTTTGAACCTAAAAGATACTCATGCTATTTTATTATATTCGGATTGAAAGCGTACTTGGATTTGTTCGCTATGCTTTAGCATACTATGTTTTGAAATGAAAACATCTTTTAGGCTCAAAGGTATGACCTACAGTACTAGCCCTGTCTCTTATACATTCTACCAATGTACTTAAGAGACCTGGAGTCCAAGACGTCTCTAACAAGGCATGAGAACATTTTAGAAACTGCTTCATAACTATTGTTTTCACAAATGTTATTATCTTCTATGATGTGTATAAGACAGCCGTAACACGCCGCGCTAATGGTACACCGGCCCAAAGCACACATCTAAATGTGTATAAGAGACACTTAAGAATCAGAACCACGTGAGGACTCTCCACGCGTTAGCGGCTTTTAGATTTTCTCCGGACTCCACATTACTTGGTAGGACTCTGGATAATCTTCCAAGCTTCTCTTTTGTTTGGAGAGGGTAGTGTACACAAAAATACGAATTACAAAATTTCTTCTTGTTGTGATATCCTTATCCCTTTATTGCTGTCTCTCAATACACATCTTTTGTGTAAAATGAAATATTCGGTTTTATAGTTAAGAAATGGTACACCGGTTCTATTACATTGCGATTACATTTGTTGCTCTGTTCTTAACCGCAATGCGCTTTGGGCCGGTGTACCATTAGCGCGGCGTGTTACTGTCCCGTTTTTGGACCTACCCTAGAGGAGATCCCTGTAGTCGAGTCAGCTTCAGAGAGTGTTACTAGGCCTGCGGTCTACCCTAGGGACGAGGCAGGGCCGTCAGCACCTCCTCCTCCGACTGGACCGCCAGTGGCATTGTTGATTATGGCGCCATTGCGGCGGTTGTGGCACAGGTTATTCGACAGTTGGACGCTGAGCGACCTCCCGTTGCTCCACCACCTCCACCACCGCGTACCGACATTCCATCCCTGTTTCAGACGCTAAAGAAGGCCGGGCTACCTACGTTTGATGGGGCTCCGGATCCGCTTAAGGCGGAGTCTTGGATGGGCGAGATAGAGAGGAATTTTGAGTTATTTCAGATTCCGGTGGAGTCACGTACTTCACAACAAATTCCTTTCTTGGTTGCCTGAGCGTCTGAAACAGGGATGTCAATGTCGGTGACGCGGTGGTGGAGAGACCGTGTATAAGAGACTTGACAGATATTCCGGGAGTAGTTTCTAGCTCATTACTTTCCCCGTCCATCGAGCTCAAGATGGACGAGTTTTATCAGGCTGGAGCAACGAGATCACCAGTGTGCAGATGCATTCCAGCTTCAGAGGCTTGGGAAGTATGTTCCCGCTGTCTGGCGTGACGAGCAGCAGCGTATGTATCATTACTCGCGTGGCGTGGACAGTCGGCCCGGACAGGGACTTTAGCACCTCCAGCTGGGAGTAGGAGTCGTGGTCGACAGGGTGGTTTCCCTAGGAGGGGTCCGTCGACAGGTTCTTCTTTCTTTTTCAGTTGGGAGCCAGCCTCAGAGATCTCAGTCGGTGACAGTTCAGCAGCCGTCGCCGCCATACCGGTCTTGTGGTCTACTACACTCTAGGGAGTGTTATTGGAGGACTGGAGCTTGCTTTAATTGTGGCGAGCGCCGCCATTTGATCAGAGATTGTCCTAAGGTCGCACCAAATCGAGGGCAGACTAGTAGAGTGCAGTCTGTGCTCAATGCTCTAAACGGAAAGATCTAGATGTGTAATAAGAGACACTATATCAATAACACCCCACAACAATCCATACTCCATTCACCAGTTGCAATCTGTCTCTTATACAATTCCATACTTACTTATGCTTTATTTGATTGTGGGGCATCACATTCATTTGTAGCTAGATGTTTTCTTAGATGTCTGTCCGATAAACCTAGATGGTTAGAGGATCCTTATAGAGTGAGGACCCCGGATGGGTCTCTTATACTCATCTAGGTTTGTTTTCTTATGTCCATTAGAGTTATGTGATAGGAAGTTTGAGGCTGACCTTATTCATCTTATCGATGATCGATTTTGATTTGATTTTGGGTATGGATTGGTTGGCGGCTAATGGTGCGACGATTGATTGTAAAGAGAACAACCTGATGGTTCAGATGCCTCTTTACTACCAAACTGAAAATTTTACCTATTAGCCACACGAGATGTGTATAAGAAAGTTCATCAATACAAAACCTATCTAATACAAGGCCTTAGGATAACATAAGAGATAGCTATTTGGCTTATGTGATAAACTCTGATAAAGTAGAGCCAGGCATTGAGGATATCCTAGTGGTTAGGGAGTTTCCGGACGTGTTTCCCAAGGAGCTGCCAGGTTTACCTCCGTCGCGGGTTGTCGATTTTGAGATTTGCTTAGAGCCAGGGGTGGCACCAATTTCAAAGGCCCCCTACCGTATGGCACCTGCGGAGCTAAAGGAGTTGAAGGAGCAGCTTCAAGAACTCTTGGACAAGAAATTCATTCGTCCAAGTGTTTCACCTTGGGAGCACCGGTCTTATTTGTTCGGAAGAAAGATGGTAGTTTGAGACTTTGCATTGACTACCGTGAGTTTAATAGGGTAATCGTGAAGAATAAATACCCTTTGCCACGGATTGATGACTTGTTTGATCAGCTTATGTGTATAAGAGACAGCTCCCAGGTAGCTTCTCGGTCCGGATGATTATCAATTGAGGGTGAAGGAAGAGGATGTACCTAAGAAGCTTTTCGGACGTGCAAGAACCAAGTTTGAATGGTCAGATCAGTGTGAGGCAAGCTTTCAAGAGCTTAAGCATAGGTTGGTCAGGCAACACTTTGCAAAGAAGTACCTCTTCACTCAAAAAGAGCTTAATATGAGGCAAAGGCGTTGGCTTGAGCTATTGAAGGACTATGACCTGACCATTAGCTATCATCCTGGTAAAGCTAATAAGGTTGCCGATGCTTTGAGTCGTAAATCAGCTGGCCCTAGTATGGCTCTTTTGATTTGTCAGTTTGAGGCTTTGAATTTGGAGGTTGTTGAGTCTACTGGGCAGACTTTGGCAGCATTGGTTGTTCAATCTACACTGGTGGATAACGCATTAAGGTGTCCCAGTTAGATGATCCTGAGCTACGTAAAGTAATGTTGAAAGTACAGAATGGTGAGACCTCAGAGTTTCAGGTTAGAGCTGATGGTAGCTTGTGGCGAGACAGACGTTTATGTGTACCGAACGACTCCGAATTGAAAAGAGAACTGATGAAAGAAGCTCACTCTTCGCGTTATCTATTCATCCTGGGGGTACGAAGATGTATAGGGACTTGAAAATGAGATTTTGGTGGCTTGGAATGAAAAGAGAGATAGCTGAGTTTGCGGCGAGATGTTTGGTGTGTCAGCAGGTTAAGGCTGAACACCAAAGGCCCAGCGGTTTACTATGATCATTGGAAATACCAGAGTGGAAATGGGAACATATTACTATGGACTTTGTTCATGGGTTACCACGGACTAGGCGAGGTAATGACAGTATATGGGTGATTGTTGACCGCCTAACAAAGTCCGCCCATTTCTTACCGATGAAGGTGACCGCTACTTTGGAGTCATTAGTGAAGTTAGGGGACATCTACTAATGAGCGATCCCAGGTTTGTATCCAGGTTCTGGACAACCTACCAGAGAGCTTGTGGCACAACTTTGAGTCTTAGTACTGCTTATCATCCTCAGACAGATGGCCAATCTGAGCGTACTATTCAGACATTGGAGGATATGTTGAGAGCTTGTGCCATAGACTTCCAGGGAAGCTGGGATGAGCATGTGATGCTTATGGAATTCTCGTATAATAACAGCTATCACAAAAGATCGGTATGGCACCATTTGAGGCTTTGTACGATCGTAAGTGTAGATCACCTTTACATTGGGATGAAGTTGGTGAGAGATCCTTGGATTTCCACTCTGGTATTCACATATATGATTGTATAAGATTGTCTCTTCATAGCCACATCTAGATGGCGTATCAAGATCGACAAGAGTCAGGATCATCTAGATACTGAATAAGAGAGTTCCTCTGGGGAAAAGTGTATGTGAAAGTATCCGCCGACTAAGGGGGTAGCTAGGTTTGGGAAAGGTAGAAAGTTGAGTCCACTCTATATAGGCCCCTATGATGTGTATAAGACACAGGTTGGTGATTTGGCATACCAATTGGCTTTGCCTCCGGAGTTGTCTAGAGTATCCTAATACCTTTCAACTGAGAGACATGAAAGGTATATCCCTGATCCCTCTCATGTGTTGAGCCATGAACCTTTAGTAGATCGGGAGGACACGACATACGAGGAGGTTCCGGAGAGGATCTTTGTTAAAAATCAAAGACATTAGGAATAAAGTTAAACACTAAATGAACCCATAATTATACTAATAAAACAGGGAGAAAAACCTGTCTCTTATAGCCACATGAGATCATATAATAACACTCTACATGTTTCATATGGAAAACAAAAGATCAACTCATAAACTTAAAATAAGAAACACCTGCCAAATAGCCATTATATGTATAGACATGTTCTTCCATTTAACATAACTGGTTTAAAATGTCCACATAAAGATTTTTATCATACAAGTATTCCAACTTATTCGTCTTAAAATTGGTTATCAAATTTTTCGGTTTACGCGATTTCGGTTCCGGCGGGTAAACGGGTCAAAAATTCACCGGAGCAATAGCCGGGACTATATCAATAACACCCCAAAACCCTCTTTGCAGCCTTATATGTTATGATTTATGTATGTTATGGGTTGTTTTTAGTGTTTTGGAGGTTGGGAAGTGATTGGGGTTGATTTTTAACAACTTTCCACGGTTAGATTACATATTTTAAGATTATGAGTTGGGGTTTTGTCTTCCATATGTGGCCCTAGAGTGTTATGCTATGAATGCTTATGGCTATTCATATAATGATGTTTTAAGAGTGTTTTAAGGTTAGTTTGGATAGGAAGCATGTTTGAATCATGCGTGTGGCTAATCGGTAAAAGTTTCAATTTGGTAGTAAAGAGGGAATTCCTCCCATAGGTTGTTGCTCTAATGTTGTAATAGAGTTAATTGTAGTGGTTATGGAGACCACATCTCTCAGCAATAGACTGGGGTGTTATTGATATAGTCCCGGCTATTGCTCCGGTGAATCTTTCCGTTTATGCATTGGTTGGTTAGAATATGTTATTTTGAGTTGGGTTGTAACCAAGGTCCCTTGAATACCTTGGAATTGGATTTTGTTGGCAGGGAGGATAACCTACTTATAGCCTAGGAGGCGAAGTTTTTCTTGAAAACTGAGCTTATTATCTCCTAATCTAGCTGTAATACGAATTTGAGGGATTAACTAAGTGTTTTGACTGGGGTTTTAGCTTGTCGAAGTTGGTCGGAATTTGTGAACAGGTCATTTTTGACCAATGAGCTGTTGGTGTCGTTTTCGCTTCCCTAGTCATTCTTTAACAGCTACATTGGTCTAAGAGCTGTTGTTAAACCTGTCTCTTATACACATCTAGATGTGTATAAGAGACAGTCTTTCATCATCAGATGACTTACCATCTAGATATGTATTCAATCTAGATTTTAGAATGTGTATGATGTTTCAACTGCACTTTTATCAAGTTTTGGAACTATTACATATGAAATCGGGACCAAGCTATTTTATGTTAATCAATTGATATGTTTGCAAACTCTTTTGATATGAAAGCATTTTATGACTGTTTTGGCTCATAGGTGACCTAGGTATATAATTTTGGATGTGTTTGGAAATGTTTGATTTGGGGAGAACCGGTTCTATAGTCATCCATGGGACGCCATGGTGACTGCTATGACTGTTATGAACTATTTGACTACGGGGTCTTGTGCTGGGATAACTTGACCTCCAGGTCAGACTAGTAGGTGTGGTAGATTACTAGATCTGGCTAGTACTGTAGGTCATACCTTTGAGCCTAAAAGATACTCATGCTATTTTATTATATTTCGGATTGAAACTGTACTTGGATTTGTTCGCTATGCTTTAGCATACTATGTTTTGAAATGATTGGATCTTTTTGGCTATGTTGTCTCTTATTTTGGACATGCCTGACGTTTAAATGGCATGAGACATTTTAGAAACTACTTATGATTATGGTTTATTGACGTTTAAATGGCATGAGACATTTTAGAAACTGCTTCATAACTATGGTTTTCACAAATGTTATTATCTTTATGTTTTCTTTTTATCGCAATGCTTGGCCCCATTTGAAGAGCTTTTATGATATCCACTGAGCTAGTTATGCTCACCCCACGTGATTTATAATTTTTCAGATTAGGTGCTCGTTTTTTACTCTCCACCGCGTTAGCAGCTTTTAGATTTTCTCCAGATTCCACATTACGGTAGGACGTAGCGGATAATCTTCCAAGCTTCTCTTTTGTTTGGAGAGGGGTAGTGTATTAGATAGGTTTTGTATTGATGAACTTTGTTTTTGTTGTAGCATCTTTTGTACTAAGAAGAAATTTTGTAATTCGTATTTTTGTGTAAAATGAAATATTCGGTTTTATAGTTAAGAAATGGTTTGATGGTTCTATTACATTGCGGTTAAGTTTGTTGCTCTGTTCGTTTGTGCCTTGCGCTTTGGGCCGGTGTACCATTAGCGCGGCGTGTTACGGTCCCGTTTTTGGGGCGTGACACCACACTTAATTGAACAAACACCTATAAAAATTTTATGCAACAAGCAAAGTAAAATCCTACTCTTTTTTTTTTCAATTTCAACCTTTCTTACCAACACTTTGCAAAAATATCTGCCTCTCATTTTTTTTCCTTTTTCTTCTTTTTCTCTTCCCCAAAATGGGTACCAGTGGTAGGCACTATTCGCAATATATATATATATATATTTATGCAGGTACCAATGATAGGCACTACCTGCTAACACTCCAATGCAGGTACCAGTATATGGGCACCACCTGCAATGATTAACAAATGAAGGCTGTCAGCTTATATACCTTAAACTATACACCATGTCAGTTTAACATTTGTGATACAACTACCTTCTATTTCATATTGCCTTAACAATTTATGTGGCAATAAATCTCTTAATGGAAATTTAGGATTCTAGCTCACAAAGGTAGATAAAAAATGAGTTATAAAAAGAAACGAATGGTGCTTCTATCCATTCAAAACAAATTAAGGCTCAAATAGGCTTCTAGGGATAAATTTTACAATAATGGTTGGCTTGAAAGGCTCAAACGTCTGCTGACATCTCCACAAGTTGTCCCCTCACGTACACCCGTTGATCACTTTAATTAGCCAAATTAGAATAAAATTCTCTTACCACTGGTAATACAGCATCAATAAGGGTGACAATGAAGGGGTTCCATCCATGTTGTTGTATCACTTGGCAAAACTCTAGTGCACCACGCGAAGTTACATATATTTCTTTTTCTTTAATTGCAGCCAGTTTTATATGTCTACCTCGTATTTTTTATGTGCCGTAGCATTTAGAAATTGGCCCAAAACTGCTAGCTGCTGGGATTGTTCTTGTTGTGTTTCTTGTGGGCCTGAGATCGCTGATACGGGAGCCTTGCCTTTTTCTTGGGTCACGTGTACTCCCCATAGACCTACAAGAGTCGCTTGTTAGAATAACCAACAACCCCACGCTTGTGCAATTTTACTATTACAATTAATAACCCATCCTATGCACTTAGATTTGAATCAAATCATTAGTGGTCATTCTAAGTAACACATAAGTAATGGAGTTATCCCAAGGCCGAATAGTCAAAAGATGAACAATCTTACTCTCTGATGATGAAAGACGTCCTTGGATGAAAATTCAAGCAATTATGTCGAGTGTTTTAACACATTCGCTCATTGAGGCAATTTAACAAACACTTGGCATGTATAATTAATAAGATCATAATTAAAAAAAAAAATGTGGCCCAATTACTTAGTACTAACCACCATACACCACAATGAATATCCTTTATTGTAATTCATAAACATAATTATCCCTCTTTACCATGTATTGAGATGTTTTATGTAAACCCAAATGAAGCCTCATAATTATAGGATAACAAAATCACTAGGGAAAATATATGAAAAACATCACAAACCATGCTTATGATCATATTATCACATAATTGAATTAATTCTAATTATTGGAATAAAAATTCCCACATAAAAAGAATCCAAACATTTTATCGAACGCATGGTGTGCATAAAAACAATTCAACTTCTTGGATAAAAAATCATCCCACACAACAAGAAGGACAAATTTCATGCACAAAGTATAAAAATTAAACAATTTTGTATCAATTATGCACGAAAAATTTGGACCTTTAATGATATGAAAGAAAAAACCCAAATAGGAAAAGAATTAAGAAAGAGAGAAAATCATACCTTTGTTGATGCAAAGTTGTGTGGGTGTGAAATTTGGATGAATATAGGATGATGAAATTATTTAGATAATTGAGAACTTGGGGTGGAAGAGATTTTTGGGGAGGAAGTTTGGAAGAGAATTGAAAAATAGAAGAGAAAAATTTAATCCTTATATTTATATCGAAGGGTTAAATAACCCTGCTGGGTACTGCGCCTGTGCAGTATAAAATTGTAGAGCCCAAGCACGTACAGGGTTATTTAACCCTTCGATCCGGAATCCAAAAAATTAATTTATGCAGATCAAATGTCCACACGAAAGCCAAGAAAAACAAAACAACAACATACAAAATTGAAAAGGAAAATGGAACACATGCCTCCCATGTAGCGCCCTTATTTATAATCTTAGGCTCGACTTTGGCTCGTTTGATCAAATTTTGACAAGGTGGACTATTTCCTACCCCTCGTTAATAATCCCACCTTAGTAATGCTTCACCCGTTGGCCATTAACCTTAAAATTGACTTAATTTCCTTTGAGTTCCACCGTACCATACGGGAATATCTGTACTACTTCAAACAGCTCGTTCCATCTTAATTTCAACTTCCTGGGAAACAACTTGAGCCTCGGAATTGTACAATGAAACTATGTCCCCGGCCTTCAATTTCTTTTCAAGAATATATTTATCATGACCTATCTTAGCCTTCTTCTTGTACAGTCGTGTATTCTCATAGGCTTCTCCTCGGTGCTCACTAATTAAGTGTGGTGTCAAGAAGTCTCTTCTCACCTTCCTCCTTTAGGTCATAATTGAAAGTTTTGATCGCCCAGTATGCCTTATGCTCAAATACCAATCAAATACTATTACCTTATTACCAATCAAATACAACCTAAACTTATCAAATGCAAAAATTGCTACCAATAATTCCTTTTCGGTGGTTGAGTAATTCATTTGTGCTTCATTAAGGACTCGGCTAGCATAATACACAACAAGAAAGACTTTTTCTTTCTTTTGACACAATGCCACACACATGGCCTGTCTCTTGCATACACATCAATTCGAAATGCAAATTCTAATTTGGTGCGTTATCACGAGTGCGGTAATCAAAATTCTTTTAACTTATTGAATGCAGACAAACATTTATCATCAATTAAAGGCACATGTTTTTGCAATAAAGCACATAAAGGGAAGAAATCAAAGAAAATTTTTTAATGAAATGCTGGTAAAAACCTGGGTGACCAAGAAAACTCCTCATTCCTTTCACATTAGTGGGGGTGGCATTTTTCAATGATTTCTACTACACTTTTATCTACCTCTATGCCCTTAGATGAAATACGATGGCCTAAAATAATCCCTTCCATAACCATAAAATGACACTTTTCCCAGTTAAGTGTCAAGTTTGAAGACTCACATCTTTCCAATACACATGCAAGATTATTTAAACATGGATCAAAAGAATCTCTAAACACACTAATATCCATAAAAACTTTAATAAACTTTTCAATCATATCATGAAAGATAGCAAACATACATCTCTGAGAGTACTAGGAGCATTGCATAAGCCAAAAGGCATGCCCCGATATGCAAATGTGCCATATGGACAAGTAAAGGTGGTTTTCTCTTGATCTTCAGGGGCCCAATGGAGATTTGAAAATACCCTGAAGAACGGTCCAGAAAGTAATAAAATGCATATCCAAATAATCTTTCAAGCATAAGGGCAAATGGTCATTCCTAGTGGCTTCATTATGTTTTCTATAGTCTATACACATCCGCCACCCTGTCACTAATCTAGAGGGAATTAATTCATTCTTTTCATTTACGACTACAGTCATGCCCCCTTTCTTTGGCACTACTTGCGTTGGGCTAACCCACTTACTATCACTAATGGGATATATGATCCCGATATCTAGCAATTTTAAAACTTCCTTCTTAACTTCCTCTTTTAAAGTTGGATTTAACCACCTTTAAGGTTGTTGACATAGGCTTATAGATGTCATTAAGGAGTATTTTATACATGAAAACAGTGGGACTTATGCCTTTCATATGCTCAATGCTCCATGCAATGGCTCTATGATGTTTCTTCAACACAAATATTAATTTACCCAATTCAATATCAGGAAAAAAAAAAAAAAAAAAAACATTGACAATGACTGGATATGTATTGTTCTTATTTACAAAACATATTTTAGATGAGAAGGTAGTGGTTTGAGCTGAACCTTGGGGGGTTCGTTGATCGGATACCCTCCTTTACCTTTATTCCATAGCTTGCTCTTCCTAATTGCCCTTTCCATCTCGTCATCCATCATGCTCTCTTTGTTGCTTGTTTCCATCTCCTCTTCATGGATGTTGTTCATGTCTTCGGTCTCCTCTTTCATGGACTCCTTACAAAAATCATTAACCAAATGCAATGTAATATCTATCCTCACAACGTGCTTGATCATATTCAATTTTAAATTTAAAAGCTGTCTCTTATACACATCTAGATGTGTATAATATCATCATTGATTAAAATTGTAGGTTTCCAGCTTGGACATCAATGACGGCTCTCCCGGTCTCTTATACACATCTAGATGTGTATAAGTCTTCTACTACTCCAACCTGTTGCCCCACACTTCTATCGGCTAGTTGGAGAGTGACATTTGTCGATTTTAATCTTCATCCATTCAACCTCTTAAAGGTGGAATGAGTCATGAGGTTAATGAAAGATGCCAAATCACATACATCCCTCCAATTTCATATGGAATTGAGAACTAGCTGGAGTTCTTGAGCTTAGGGGTAAGATTCTTCTGAACAATGGCACTACACCCTTCGTTAAGCATAAGATTTTGTCCCCCATCAATTTCCTCTTTCTAGATAATATCTACTTCGTGAACTTAGCATAACTCGGCACATTTTCTATTGCTTCCATAAAAGGAAAGTCAATCTCAATTTTCTTAAAAATGTCCAAAAATTTTGCTAAAATTTTTCATCTTTTTATCCTCCCTTAGTCGTTGGGGAAAAGGAATACTTACCTTCTTATTTGTAGGTGATGAATGATCCTCGAGCTTACCTTGTTGGTCAAGAGCTTTAGATGTTTCCTGATTATCGTCCTTGCTCTTTGATATTTCTTCCTTTCCCTTTGCACCATTCTCCATCTTGCTTGACTCATCATCCTCCAACTTCTTCTGCTCATGTGTTTTCCCATTCCTACATGGGATTATGAACGAGGGGTCTCTCCACTGGTTCTTATACACATCTAGATGTGTATAAGAGACAGGACGGGAACATTCCCACAATACTAAATATGACTCTATAATTTATCTGCCCCAATTGCATCTCAAGGTTCCTTGTGGTAGCTCGCAAATTCTCACATTCCATTTGCAACCTCTCAAAATCCCTTCTCAGATTATCTTCATTAGATGTATCATGATTCACATGTGCGGGATAATTTGGATTTTGAAATGGCGATCTTTGTGGTGGAGGCTAGTATGAGTTGTTTTGATAAGGTAGAAAATTATAGGCATTCCTTTGATACGGTGCTTTGGTATGGTCTAGATGATGATGGTTGATTGGATAAATTTTGATGAGGTGCACTTGACTGAAATGATGGGTTTTGGACATTTGCTTGGTTTGACCAAGAAAAGATAGAAAGGTTTCTCCAAGACGAGTTATATGTGTTTCCGTAATTGGTTGGCTGATTTCTTGTGGTGGCATTTTGAATAGAAATAAATTGAATCTGCTCACTTATGCATCATTGATGTCTCACAAAAGCCATTTTTGTGATTTCCTCCGTACAAATCACAACTCAAGATCCCTTGGGATGTCAAACCAATGGAGTTCATCGAGCTTCTTCCCATATTCTCTACAACCTTGGTTAAGTTTGCAAAGGCACTCATATCATGTTCTATAAGATAAAAAAAGTATCATAGCTAGGCATACTTCCTTATTGGACATTGGCTTGATTCATTTATTGTTATTGTCCAACTGAGGGAGTTATTGCTCCATGATAATAATGAGTGGATGCCATTCTTTCCAACAACACTTGCACTTCTTCCAGAGTCTTGTAAGGGAAAGATCCCTTCCGCATTAGCATCAACTATCAATCTAGTCTCTAGAAATCGTGTAGCCATAGAGGTATATATGGTGTGGACATTTTCTAAATAATTCAGAAGCAATCCCATGCTTCACCTAAACTCTCTCATGATTTGTCCGAATGAAGTGATGTTGTTTAGAACAGGTACACTATTTTTTGTTTGAAAAGGACACTCTTGTTTAGAGATTTAGATCCATGTTTAAATCCATTGAACCTTATAGTCCTATATGACAGCAACCACAACCTTGCTCTATGAGGTAAAGAAAAAGGGAATGCTCTTATCCGGATACAGTCATGGTGGACTCTATTGTACCAGAATGTATCAATAACCTCTTCAAAGCTGATTAAATGCTCATAGGGATCTTTATTGTGTCCTCTTCCAAACATCGCATGTGTTTGGAGCATTAGTATCAGTGTAGGCCAAATTTCAAAGTTTTTATCTAGAACGGATAGCCAAGCAATACTAGAACTCACCCCCTCGAAATTAGGTATGGCATAATCTCTAAGATGTCGTGGGTTAGCATTTGAAGAATTACATTAAACAGGTTGCCATTGTTTCTAGCAACCTCCTCTTGTTCATTCTACAAGTGGTTTGGAGACTCTATTAGATAGAGTCGCCTTGGGTAGAGTCTTGTCGTCTATGGTTTCTACTTATCGTCCGCTCAATCTCCAAGTCAATAAGATGAAGTGGTTGATTGGACAAGCAGGTATCTATCATAAACTACAAGAAACAAAAACCAAAGATCAAATATAGAAGATAAATCAAAACAAAATCAAGAGAACAAGGAATAATTGTAAATAAATAACAAAAGAAATAAAAAGTTTAATCTAGTTAGACTCACTACGCCTAGTATTGTTACCGAACAAAAATAGTCCTCGGCAACGATGCTAAAAACTTGTTCGGTAGAATATTAATTAGGTTTTTGAAAACAACAAACAAGTAGTAAAAACATTAATTATCCTAATCAACTCCCACACACTCGCAAGTATACGAGGTGAGTTTGTACATAGGATGATTAATCTCATGAAGTATACTTCCACGATGAAGATTAAACAGGACAAAGTCACTCGTCCAAGTAGACCTTATTCTAGTCATTCCACCTTTAAGAGGTTGTGGATGAAGATTATAATCGACAAATGTCAGTTCTCCAACTCTGTCTCTTATACACATCTAGATGTGTATAAGAGACAAAATTCTAGCTCGAAAACTTGAGAAAATCTACCCTACGGCTAAATTATCAATCTAACTATTGAGAAACTAAGAAACTAAGAATAGCTGATGATTGATGATCATTTCCTCCCCATCTCTTTGTGTATTTATATACATTTTTATTGTTTGGGGCTCTGGAATAATAAGTACACGATTTCCCATGCAAATGGGCCAACGAGAGACTTTTCTTGCAAAAGAAGCAAACTTATGAGACCTATTCGATGAGCTGTGCTTAAGAAACTGCCAATTTGTCACCCCTAGGCGCTTCTGGCAGAACCAAGGCCGGAGCTACTGGTTTCAGACTAGGCACTGCCAATTTTGGCTCTAGCAGCACCATCTAGATGTGTATGCGAGACAGTCCTATATGTTATGTTGTTTAAATTTTGGAAAACTCAAAACATGAGTTGTAGCTTTCAAAACATCTTGAATCGCCCCAATTTGAGCTCGACAGACACTTTTTGTCTCTTATTACACATCTACTTTTCCCTGCTCTCGTTGATGCACATAGACTTGTATATTTTACAATTTTTCTCCAATTTTGATATCAATTTTGACTCTTTCTATCAAAATTGGAGAAAAGGTTGAAACCAAGTAAATTTTTTTAATGCATAATTTGAAATTGATTCTTATTCACATCTAGATGATGTATTACGAGACATAAAATTGAGGTTGTACTTATTTACGAACTTATCAGAGACTAATTAACCTAACCTAATGAAAGCAAGTGATAGCTAGAAGTGATATTTCTTGTCTCTTAATAACATCTAACTAAGACTAGAGTAGAATTGAAAGACAAGTAGTCCTAAGTTGACCAAGGAAAGCAATTAAAGAGCATGAAAACCAAATAAACTCCATTTTCTACTAAATTAGACTGAATGAAATTTGCAAGTAATACTAAGTTTAAACTAAATATTTTTAGACTTTTGGATTGATAAAAGAACACCCACTAGAAATTGACTAGAAATTAAAGCAAAGAAATGAAAATTTTGACTAGAAAATACTAAATTATCAAGAACACTAATTCCTCTAAGAAAACTTGAAATGAAAGCAACTAGAACTTGGTATTAGAAATTTAACTTGGAAGCACATAAAAATTATATTTACCTGTAGCTGAAGATTAACTCATTAAGACTATCTAATCAAAATTTAAACTTGCAATGAATTAATAACAAGATCTAAAGAGAAATTGAAAGTGAACTTGTATTAAAACTGAAGGAAACTTGACAAGTCAAGCAATGGCAACTAATCTACTCTAATCTTTGAAATTTGGACTACACATAGTATGTAGCCTGTCTCTTATACACATCTAGATGTGTATAAGAGACAGACCCCATATTCTATCGACAAACCTATGACATATTACAAAAATGCCGCATAACATAGGCCAAATGTGCCTCGATGTCACCACATGGATATTTGGTATCGCGACATCTTGCTGAAAATTACTAATTGAATGTTTGACTCGATGTCGTAATGTCAAGATCCCATGTCGTGACATCAAGCCTCTTTTTAGCTCAAGTATTCAATCCTTCATTAATTTCACTTTGGCCCTCAAACTTTTGTAATCTTGGCTTCAATCTTTCGTTCCTAACTCTGTACACACTTAACTAAAAAAGTAACCAAATTAACAAAATTTGATTATTGATATTATTCTGGTATAATTATTTTGAAAAGCCAACAATGTATGATTGTTGTAAGAGATTAAAGCACACATCTTACCACAAAATTGAGATAAAACTAACAAAATGCCATAGATTTAAATTTGATAACTCTAAGTTTAGGGGAGTTATCACACCCCTAAACTTAGCATTTCGCTTGTCCTGCAAAACAAGAAATAAAAATGACTTTACTAAACAAAAACACTCACACCACCAAAATGACAACACAAAGATGAACAATGGGTGTACTTATGATCAATAAGGAATTCTCTCAAGGGGCCTCAAATACTATATGACATTGAATTATTTCAATTAGTTGCTCCAAGTTTTCTAATTTTTCCCAAAATCATAAGTTCAATTGCCACACAAAATTTCAAGTTACTAAGCATTAACCATTCTCACATCTAGATGTGTATAAGAGACAGATTCTAATTTCAAAAGTTCATCTTTTCTCAAATCACAAGTATTACAGAATTGTTCAATCGTTCCCAATGAGGTTGCATGGAAATAGAAATACTATTAGGAATCTACCTATATTACGATACTTTTTATTTCTTTTGTTAATAATCTTACAATTATTCCTTGAGATGTGTATCAAGAGACAGCACATAATCCCTCGACTTGTTTGTATTCTAAAACATAATTCCTAATGGCTTAATTCGGAGAAATAATATAGGTACATGCCGGAATCCCATTCTTGCCTTATTACTCTCTAATGGCTTATTTTCGAGAAACAACATGGATACCTACCAAATCTAGTTGATTAAGATGTGTATAAGAGACAGGTTTAGGGCTGTGATTCCCTAAACTAAGGAAGAGAAGTAAAACGTATCTAAGATTAATATCTAATACCAATCATTCACAAATTAGAATAATATTCACTTTGCAAATACACAAAATGTCCTATATACTTTTCCTGTCTGAGAGATGTGTATAAGAGACCTACCGCACACCCAAAATTTAAACAACATAACATATAGGAACAACCATAAAAATGAGAGCAACTAGATATAATAAAATATTAACAAATAATCACTATTAAGTGATATCACTGAGAACTCATCTAGATCAAGTTATTCACATATAATCATTCCAATAATCTTGTAAACATCAATTCTATCTTTCAAGCATCAACAAAAATCTACGTGACATCAGCTTAAGGCCCTTAGCCACTATCACGACTCAAACAAGTAAATCAGTTAAGAACACAATAAGCTCAAACCAAGCATTTATCTATAAATTTCAAAATGATCAAATTCAAATTAAGCATCAAGAAAAGTTACTTAGGTCAACCTAAGGCCCTTAACCAATCTACTCAAGAGTAAAATGTCCAAATCAAAATATTTAAAAGCATAAAGTTTTCTTAGAGGAATTAGTGTTCTTGCTGTCTCTTATACACATCTAGATGTGTATAAGAGACAGTACTGATAGAGCACAAGATGTGTAGGAGTTCGAGAAAAGCCAGCACAGTGATGCAGAGGTTTGGTTGTGAGGAGATGGAGCCTCTTGCATCATCATCTTGCTGGCTTTTCTCGAACTCCTGATCTTGTGCTCTATCAGTACCATCTACTTGTTGTGCTTCACCTAGCTGTGTCGGTACTACTGGTGGTGTGTAACACTATTCACAAGATAGGCTATAATGCCAAAGTGGAGGTTGTGGTGGATGAACCCAAGTGCTGAGTGAGATAGTTTGGGGGGCTTCTTATATCATAGCCAAATTGTTGTGCATTACCAATTGACTCTATGTCCAATATCCTTGCAATTCATTACATGTCTCTTTTGTAACTAGTGCATTGCAAACATAGTATGTAGCATAAGACTTCAGGGTGTGTAAATTATCACTAGATCAATGATTAGAGTAACTTGACTGTAATGAGGTACCTCAAAGAATTTGAACTCTAAATTCGACAATTGATGAAATGAAACCACAATTTTACCACAAGGGATAAACTATGATGAGGGAATTTCAACTCCAAGTATTCAACACAATCAATATCAACATCGCACAACATTCTTTTAACTTCATTCATATATCTATCCTTATTTTGGTGGTGAAGTGTTTGGATCAAATGTAACATTTAATGGAGTTTATTTCTTGTTTTGCACAGGACAAGACCGAAATCAACTAGTACACCCATGACTGGTACTTTGCCATCATCCAAAGCACACAAATTGCAATAGAACTCCTTGTCTAGCTATGTATATCCCTCAATCGCCCTATCAAATCGCTCCCAATGCCTTAACTTAATCTATGCCTTTATTCCTTTCTTGCCTCCTCATAACCCCCAGTACATGGACAAATCAAAACCCCTTTCTGAAAACTTCATATTTAAGCATTAGCCTTAAACAAGCTGTCTCATGCTCACTTGTAAATTGGGGTTATACACATCTTGCAAAGAAGGATTGCTGTACTTCAGAGCTAAAACCTCGGTCCTTCTCCTGCTTTTCTTGTTCTTGGGTTCTCTCCTCTTCACCAATTTCTTCCTTTCCTACCACCACTACCACAAACTCCCTCATCATTTTTCCCAAACTAATTCCAATCAAAAACAATAATCAATTCACAAATAATTCAAAAATAATTAAGCGCAAAACAATCCTCCAAAATTCCACAATTGAAGAAATTTCAAAAAGAAATTATCAACAACAATCCACCAAATAATTGACAACCAAATTGACAAAAATATCCACAACAACTCACACTAAGAGATTACCTAAAAATCACCCACAAAGTATCACCAATTCCAAGTAATCAATGGAAAAAAATCACCAACAATCCAACCAAATAATCCACAAATAATGTTCTTACAGTCCTAAGCATTTGAGAGTTGGAGAAATATCACCCGTATAATTTGAAGAAAAACCTATTTGAATTCTCAAAATTACTCCATGGAAGCTTGAAATTCCCCTTAAAAAGCCCAAAATTTATAGATGATCGATGATGAAGATGATTTGTGGGGATGGATTATGTGTGAATGATTGGTATTAGCTCTTATACACATCTAGATGTGTACAAGAGACTTCTTCGAAAGAAGTGATCTCATTATGAAGTTTGGCAGTCATTGAAGGAGGAAAATGTTTCACCAAGAAGTCTTGTGCCGATATATTTTAAGTTGTGAAAGTGCCTTGAACATGTGATTGTAGCAATGCCTTTGCTCTATCTCTCAATGAAAAAGGAAAGACTCCCATACCTACACAATCTCTATGGACATTCCATTAAATTTAAATGTGTCCAAAACTTCTGCAAAATTCATTAAATGTGTGTATGGGTCTTCATTAGGACTACCTTCGAACATGATATGTGTTTGCAATATTTGTATCAAGGCGGACTTTATCTCAAAATTATTTGCTTGTACAAGCATACATGCATTATGAATTGACAGGAACAATGTATTCCAACGCCTCTACTCTCAAATGACGCCCATTCATATTCATACCGTTTACATTACCAAAGCCACCAATTCTATTATTTGCCATGGTTCTTCTTGTTTTTCATTCTCACATTTTCATATTCCAGATGGTTTTGAATTAAGATGGAGCCATTTAGAGTCTCTTTCAAATGCTTCCACCGCTGCCCCCCTTATGAGATCGATCAATCCTTGATTTATACGATCCTGTAACGGTTATTTGGTTAGATGATCAATAAGAGACGATTGATTAAGAGAAGAGATTTAACTAAAACTAGAACTAAAAAACTAAGAAAGCTATTTAAAGACTATTTATTGCATTAAAGTAAAGACTAACACTAACAAAGCATGTTTAGGAAAGCAAGTAAAACAGAAGCATTTAAAAAGAAGTCATTTTTCATAAAGCAATTAAAAGGGAAAAATATGTTAAAGAAGCAATTAACTAATCTAGACTACTAATTACCACAAAAAACTCATAATTACTATTCTATTGTCTCTTGTAAAAATAAAGCACTTTTAGAAAGCAATTAACTAGCCTAAAGTACAAGTTAACTTTCTTAGAGTAATTGTTAGATTAGTTTTTGGGCTTTCTTTAAATTTTTTTTTAGTGATAATTTGTATCTAACAATTACTCTAAGAAAACAAATAAAGGAAACAATTAGATTAAAGAAGAGACAGGCAATAACAAAAGGAACATGAAATTAGAGCTTGACTAAAGGAGTTTTAACATAAACAAAGCATTTACAACTAAAACGTTCAACCTTTAGCTTGGATTTGAATCCATAAGAAAGAGAAGTCATAATCTACTCTAATTTAAGAAAACCCTCCCAAATAGGGAGGAAAATTATTTGTGAATTGATTATTGGATGTGATGGTGATTTAGTTCTACTTGATTTA
The DNA here is from genome assembly GCA_025175665.1 of Cinchona pubescens. Lineage (NCBI taxonomy): Eukaryota > Viridiplantae > Streptophyta > Magnoliopsida > Gentianales > Rubiaceae > Cinchona > Cinchona pubescens. The sequence goes on from JANKKI010000114.1 coordinate 2,135,254, forward strand.
AGAATGGAGTCTTCTACACTCTAGATGATGTATAAAAGACAGTATAGCACTAAGACATAAACAACTCTATACACAAGAACCAAATAAAATATGCTAATTAAAACCTAAATAAGTACTAAAACACTTATAAACACATATTACCACATTCTAACACATAAATGCAAAATGTGTATAAGAGACAAAAAATGCTCGAACTAGTAGCCAAACCTTCAAGTTTGGGATACGTATAACTCTAGTTTTCTAGAGTTATCATACCCCAAACTTAATCTTTTGCTCGTCCCGAGTAAAATAAAAGACAAGAAAAGAACAACAAAAATGATTCTCTTGCTCAAATATGGTTCACAAATGAGAATGGTAGATATCTTATCATTTCTTGTTGTCATTAAGACCATATTTGAGCAATGAATCCAATAAATCATTTGTCTCTTATAACACAACACAACTAAATTAAGCACAAGGCTACAAGCCTTTATTACCAATGAGGTATTTAAACTAAAGCAAGTAAAGTAAAGAAAGCACAATAAAGAAAAATGAAAGAACTACTCCCTCAACACCAAGGAGGCTTCCCAAAGTTATTGTAATCCTTGGTGAATTTGCACCAATGCTTAGGTCTTCCGAAGTTCCAAGGAAATGAACTTCAGTATATGTAGGTTGTGCCTCCTTGGCCCCTACTAGAATGTATCCTTCTTCCTCTACTCCTCCAAGAACCAGGAAGTTCTCCATGAACACCTCAAATAGAACCTTTTTTATTATAAACAGGACAAACGCACACTCTTGCAAAGGGAAAGTTATGATTAGATACATAAGCATTGCTCTGTCTCGATCGTCGTAAGAGATACTTCATTAGGCTCTTGAGAACTGATTTCTTGCAAGACATTTTCAATTTGTTCTTCTTGAGCCAATTCTTCATCCATTGGTAGAGGTGTTGGAATACATTGTTCTTTACCATTTTCTATTCCTCGAATCTCGACAAGTTGGTCTTGTAACTCTTTGTTGAAAGTGGCTTGCTCTTCACGGAGTCAGGTGTTTTTTTTGGAAGTTGAGCAAGTTTTTCGTTCTTTGGCCATAATTTCTCGAAATTAAGCCCTTTCATCTAGAAGTTGGGCTAATTCTTCTTGAAATTCTTGAATTTACATCCACTTGTCCATCCTTCTTATGTCTTCATACACATCTCGAGTTGTTTCGTGAAGAAAATATGACTCTATTTGAAGAGAGTCCATTATAAGATATGTAGCTCTCTCTTATACACATCTAGATGTGTATTCTTGACAGCTCTCATATTAGGATATGGATCTGTCAAGACCATACACATCTAGTGTCTTAGAGACATGTTATTACTTACTGATGGCAGACTATCCCACTTGATAATTTAAGGAGAAAAGAGAGTAACCATAACAAGAATCATACTCATTAGGGCATACCTTCATTACCATTAAAAAGTAATCTCCTTGGTATGAATCATTCCAATTATGTCCTTGCATGTTCTTGAACAATCAACAACGTAAATTCAAATAAGAAAAGATCTAAAACAACACAAATAAGAAAATTAGGAAACTTTAGATTACTATTTAATCTAAACCATCCATCACAAAGAAAATTTTTGGAATTTTGAAAATAAGAACCCAACTACAAAATAAAAATCTTTTGATTTTTCAAATGGGTGAAACAACAATACAAGAAAACACAAGGCTTCAATCAGTCTTCCCATATTATATCGATATTACGAAACCAATCCCATAGCAGCGTCAAGATATGATTGTCTTACACACCTAGTTATAAATTTATCCCTACTGAAAACACCTAAATCCTACTACTAACTAGGTGGCATCCCAGAAGTATACAATTGTCAACTAGTAGCAAAGGGAAGTAAGGATCGTACTTACACTGATTGGTCGATAATTACCGGTTATTTGATTAGATTACAAGTTCAAGCGATTGATTAAGAAGAGATTTAACTAAAACTAGAACTAAAGAACTACGAAAGTAATTTAAAGACTATTTATTGCATTAAAATAAAGACTAACATTAACAAAGCATGTTTAAGAAAGCAAGTAAAATAGAAGCATGTAAAAAAAAGTTATTTTTAGACTTCAATTAAAAGGGAAAAATAACTCAAAGAAGCAATTAACTAATCTAGACTACTAATTACCACTAAGAAATCATAATTAATGAAAGCCCATAAACTATTCTGTGAAAGCATGTAAAAAGAAAGCACTCTTAGGAAGCAATTAACTAGTCTAAACTTCAAATTAACAATAAGAAAGCACAATTAACGAAAATCAATTAACTAACCTACTGTTGTGCTTTCTTTACTCTCTATTCTAGCTTTACTTTAACTAGCTTTCTTTAATAAACTGTCTTCTATCCTCATTTGATGTTTAGAAAGGGATATAAATAGTGCTAGGGTCGTCGGGTAATAGTGCAGTAAAAATCAGCCCTGAACAAAGTCTTTTTCCATTTGCTCTAGCCATCTCCAGATCACGATCTGAAATTTGAAATCACGATCTGGACTAAAACTTCTAAAATGCAACACTTCACAATGTTGCTTCGAAAATCTTCATCCGACGTCCGATTGATGCACCATTTTTTTCATGCGACCGTAACACATAGGAGAATATTATTATCTATTATACACATTTAGATATATGTATGTGTTTATTGATATGTGAGGAGACTTACATCTTATAATATTATGCACTTTTTATTGTTGTAGTTATAACTTAGTCTTTCTGATAACTCTAGAAAACTAGACGACAAAGCTCCATACACAAGAACCAAATAAATTATGCTAATTAAGACCTAAATGAGTACTAAAACACTTAATAAATACATATTACCATATTCTAACACATGAATACAAAATAGACAAAAATACACACGAAAACACTAAAAATGTTAATGAGAACTCGTAGCCAAACCTTCATGTTTATGGTACATATAGCTCTAGTTTTCTAGAGTTATCAGAAAGACTTAAGTTATAACTACAACAATAAAAAGTGCATAATCTATACGACCTGTAAACTGCGTTTGTCCTGTTTATAATAGAAAAGGTTCTATTTGTAACGTCAAAAACTTATTTATTGTCTTTCCCAAGGTAGAGTTCAATTCAAATCAAACAAATAATAAATAACCACACAAAATCACAATACTCTACCTACACTACCAGTAAGGAGTTGGTAGTAAATAGGTCGAGTCGGTATCGTTCCCTTTGAAGATTGCCGTTAGCAAGTACCGATATTTAAGAATTTTTATATAGTTCGAAAGCATTAGGAAGGAAGTAATCTACTCTACTCATAACCATGATCCAAACACACAATTAAAATCTAGATTTAAACTGATCTATCTACTAAAACAAGTAATGAAAGTAAGTAATATGATTAAGAGACTAATTAACCTAACCTAAGTGCATAAAAGCAAGTAAAATTATTTCTAAATTAACTAGACTAACCAAGACTAAACTAGAACTAAAAGATCAGAACAAGTAGTCCTAAATTGACCAAGGAAAGCAATTGAAAAGCATGAAAACCAAATTAACTCCATTTTATACTAATTTAGACTTGATGAAAATTGCAAGTAAGGCTAAGTTTAAACTAAATATTTTTGGATTTTTTAATTGATAAAAGAAAGCCCACTAGAAATTGACTAGAAACTAAAGCAAACGAATGAAAAATGTAACTAGAAGACCCTATGTTATGTGTTAGTTGGAATAGCATATTATTAGTAGGTTGAATTTTAATTGATAATGATATGATAACCTATAATTAGTGATTCGCATCTAGATGTGTTTACGATTTTTAATAAAAATGATTCCTCCCTTATCTTATTTATGTAAATTAGATTTTCTCATAAATACTCTATACTGTCTCTTATACACATCTACATGTTTATAAGAGATTCCCATACTGATTTGGGAGTTATACCAATTGTTTCTTTGTATTATCAATTGGTATAGAGTAGGATATGACATAGCGCTTTAAGTATTCTCATTTGTGTGTTAATGCATGGTAGAGTATTAGATGTGTATTATGGTTGACAATCCATTTATAAGAGACAGACCTATTACTGTGGCTAGTTCCTTATGCGCTCTAAATGCTCTAATAAGCATGAATGAAAATGACTTGCTTTACTTAAAATATGTAAGCATATGGTAAGAATGAGAAATATAAGCTAGTTTGCGTGAAAATACGTCTTGCTAAGCCTGAAAAAAATAATAAAGAGCCAAGTAATAGGTAGTCATAAAGGAATTATGAAAGATTATATTAACGTTTTTGGGTTGAACAATTCTAATAGGTCTATAATTCTTAGTCTTTGTACGATATTTGTGTGCTTGTATTGTACACATCTAGATGCTGTATGATTTATTGTTAAATAGTTATCGATATAAGAGACAAAAATGACCCTAGTTTTGTTAAGAGAGATAATTATATAATATTTAACTGTACTATTTCTAAAATGGAACTTTAAAATGCGACGCCACAACCGGCTTTATGGGTAACTTAGGCACCCTTTCACCCCCGGTAAAGCCGGTTGCGAGATTTAATTCATGTTTCCATGAAATTAACCTATATTTATATCAAATTGGTTGAGGTGAAAACAAATGAATAATAAAACATGTATATAATGCGAAGGAGTGGGAAACTCGTTGTGCCAGTGTTGGACCGACACAGGAGAAAAAATTTTCTATGCTAGGATCAGACGAGTTTCCAAAATACGATGCAAAATAAGAGCAAAATATTTTTACCAAAAAAAAGAAAAATGTTCTAGACAAGCTAAAAACATACATCTGCACATAGGTAATCTAGTTGTGTATATTTTAACTACTAGTATAATATGCTAGCATTTAACACATAGCTATATAATTTTATCTGTTATAATAGATGTTAAACCTTTTCACAATGAGATAAGCTGCAATAAATAATCATAAAGATGAACAATGATAATAAGCTAAAAAACAACAATTAAACAATTAGGCATATAAACCAAGTATTGCACGTAGATGATTTAGGAATACCTCTTGCGGTGTAGAATGGTACAAAATTATCCTATTCTTAACTCAAAAGATGAACGAACATATCAATATAATATGTAAGTATGAACGTGACGCCGTTACTAGGGTTGTCTTCTATTTAAAACAACATTTATGTGTATAAGAGACTTCATTTTGTTCCCCTATGATGTTATTTTTCTTAATTGCTAACTCATTCCACAAACTGTTAGACAATTTAGGGGGTAAACAAGTTAAATTTAAGAAAAGACTTAAGGACTAACAAGCAATTACAAAAATATCGGGACTAGAGTGAGCGATTTCAAAAGTTTCAAGGACTTACAAATAATTTCAAACAGCTTCTAGGGTAAAAATATAATTCTTATAAGTTATAGGGGCAAAACATAACTTTAGAAGGGTGCAATGGACTAAAGCGTGATTTCAAAATTTTCAAGGGCCAAAATCCAATTATAAAAAAATTGATGGCAAAAACGTGATATTAAGAGTTTAGGGGTCAAATTGTAAATATTATAAGGTTAGGGATCACTGCATTTACAGGAAATTAGCCATGGCTAGCCCAAAACAAGTTCTGATAGCCCAAATGCAGTGCTCCCCCTGTCTCTATCTCTTTCTTATAATTAGGCCCAAATATGTAATTGACCCAAAACATAAAAAAACTATATATGGCCCGAAGAAAATAAAACAACCTCAACCAATATCATCTTGCAGTAGTCCAAACAAAAGTACACTAAAGCCACTCAGATCAAAATGATCTTGGCTCCAACTGCAGTCTGTATTAGATACACATCTAGGGCCAACCCTTATGACAACTTCATTTATCTCAGTAGGCCACCTAGCCCAAAATCAAATGTCATGACTCAATTACAAGAATAGAGCCCATTACTCATCCAAACTCAATGTTGTGGATGATAAAAACGAAATATTGGCTCCAAAACATTCCACTTACAGAGCCCGAGACAACAAGCTCCAAAATCATAAGTCCAATTTTGTTGTTTTGCAAGGTTGATAGCAGTTACTTCGAAAAAAAGGTTTTCTTGTTTTCACTATTTCTTGTGTTGGGGATCAAGATAAAAATCATTTTTTAATTAAAGTTCAAATTGAGTATCATTTTTGAAGAAATCCTCATTTCCCCCCTAATTTTAACTTGTCAAACCATTATTGGTCCATTTTTTAGTTTAGGTGATTTAGATGTTAATTTAACATTTTACTGAACTGGACATTGGATCCAGTTTAAAACTCATTTTTAATCCAAAAAGCCCATCAGATTTTAAACACCCAAATCACCTCAGATTTAAACATTTGGCCTCCACATCTACATCAGCTTGAATATTTATCAGATTTAAAATGAAATCACATGTATTTAACTGGATAAAAATAATCATCATATGGGCTTAGTTTTTATTATTCAACCAACAAAATATTAAAATCATCCAAGTCGCGAGCTATATAGCAGATCTAAGGTAAAATATGGCCAAAAAATATGAAATATACCGCAATATCCACAAGGAAGCACTATTCATTTATTTTGCATCGTATATTGGATCGTCTGATATAAAGAGAAAGACAATTTCTCCTGTGTACAAAAAAAAAAAGAAAAAATCATTTTCTTTGCAAAGTAAAAATGACTAAATTTACGTTTATTTTTTGTACGTCTTTCGATGAAAAAGTTTAGACAAGACTACATATTTTTGGGTTCAACTTACATCCGACAGTATAATTTATTCTGATTTCATGCCAAACGATAAAATACAAATTTAAAAAATATTCTAATAATTAACACAAATATACAAACATCACAAAAATTTTGATTTTGATTTAAAATGTACTCGAAAACAACCATTGAAAGAACGTGCGTTCGGACCTCATTGTATATTTGTGTTAAAAATGTTATTAGAATATTTTTTAAATTTGTATTTTATCGTTTGGCATGAAATCAGAATAAATTATACTGTCGGAAGATGTGTATAAGAGACAGATTGACAACTCTCTGTTGAAAGCCAAATTCGAGTAAAATAGATTCTCAAAATGCCATTTTACCTAGAAAACGCGTATTTTGTGAAATTAGGACGCTATTTGAAGAACACAAAATTTTGAAAATCTCACCCCAATTTGGCGCTTAGTGCAAGAAATGGGTCAAAATCAATGTCTCAGGTGGCAGCTAAAGTTTCAATTTTATGCATCTTTATAGTTGGTTGTAGTTGTGTATTAGACACAGGGATCTTGGGCCATGTTCATAAATTTAATTTTTACCTAGTTTATCCAATTAACCAACATGAAAAGATTTAACCTTCATACAATCTAGCTTTTTATACTCTTGGTTTAAATGTGATTTCATGTTGATGATTGGATTGAAACTAGGTTTGTGAGTCAATAAGATCTATCCGATATTAGTGTTGCCATTCCTACTTTGTCTTGTGTGAGCTTTCTTTTGTTAAGTGGTAGTTTAATTTTGCTTGAGACTAGCAAAATATTATGTTGGGAGGATTTGATAAACTCTACAATTACAGTTTTTGTTATACGTCTATTGTTGTGTATTTAAGCATGTTTAGTCCCATTTGTTAGTGTTTTGTGGAATGAGTTAGTGTTTAGAGGGTTATTGTTGTTTGTGGTATTTTGAGTCATTTTTGTGTAACCAACCCTACTTTGGGAATAAGGTTTGGTTTGATTTGGAGATTGTTGAATTTGGAGTAGGTTGTTGAGTAATATGGATATCTATTCATTATGTTTTGTGTTGTGCGAGGTGCTAGCGAAGAGTACATGGTCACTTTGTGCAAGTGAAACGCGATTGGAGTTGAGATGTCAAGTTAAGTTGCTCTGGGAAGACTTAGCTGCAGATCGTGATTGGGCCAAGATAAATCAGGCACCGACTACAGCTGAAATAGAATGCCTCTCGCAACATCTCTGTGGCCAATTGAAAGCCACTACGTATTCCTAGGTGGTCCATAGACTACAGTTGGATAACCAAGCTAGAAACACCATAATCAAACATTTGCAGGACTAAGTGGGCTCTTGGAAAGATGTATAAATAGCGGGCAATATTGTAGCGATAGGGAAGGACATTCACGAACACATTCTTCCATCTTTTACTTCAATTGGCTACAGATTGCGATGTCCTTCCCTATCGCTACAATATCTGTCTCTTATACACATCTAGATGTGTATAAGAGACAGCCTGTATCTCGATCCATCAGATGTCAATAAGAGACAGCCAATAAGCGATTTAATCCAGAAGATTGTCCTTTATTGCTCAATCATGATTTCTTTCTAATTAATTAGTTATGCTTTTCATCTCAAACTATGGATTGCTAATTTCGTTAGGGTCCGAATGCGATGATGTAATTATTCAGGGGTAAATTAAATCAAGGTTCAATTATTAAATTATATTAATTGGATAATTGTTGGGACATGCTTCAGATGTGTACTCTACATATTTGGAATTATTGGCTGGGGTCCCAATCTCTTGAGTTGTTTATAGTAGGGGTGTAAACGAGTCGAATCGAGCACGAATAGTGCCCTACTTGAACTCGAATTCGAAATTTTTTATGATACTCGAACTCGAGCTCGAGCTCGAACGAGTTTCAAAATTTGAGCTCTCGAGTTTGAAAACTTTGACATAGTTCGAGCTCGATTCGAGGTTGCTCGAAAATAAGTAAAACGAGTTCGTCGAGCTCAAACTCGAGTAGTTCGACTTTATTGTAGGTAAAATATGTAATTTTTTAAAAGTATGGATATTTTAGTAATTTTACATATAATAAAAAATTTAAAAAAATTATATAATGCTCGAAAATCTCGACGAGCACTCAAGCATATTATACATATGCTCGAGATCGGCTCGTCAAGAGTTTCCAACTCGACTCAGTCCACTCGAGCTCGAGTAGAGTTTTGACCGAAATTGCTCGGTTCGTTTTATACACATCTAGATGTGTATAAGAGACAGGAGTGAATCAATCCTTCTATATAATCTCAGTCTCTTATACACATTTTGTTGTGTAATTTCATCAACAAGGTATTTACCAATCTTCCCGCCAATAGGATCGCTATTCTTTTTCCAAGCATCATCTCAGAGGGGCAAGCTGGTTTTGTTTAGGGGGAAAATATGGTGGATACTGTCTTACTGGCTCAAGAATTGATTCACTCCTTGGATAAGAAAATAAGGGGTTCCAATGTGGTCATGAAATTGGACGTGGTCTAAGCATTTGATTGAGTTTCTAGATGTGTATAAGAGACAGGGGCGTGACATAATCACTAGAACCTTGGCTTTCAACAGAGTTGTCAATTTATTTAATTATGGGCAATCTTCTAGTAGCTAGTTTTCTTTGCTCATTAACGGTCAAAGCCAAGGTTTTTAACAATCGTGAGAATTAAACAAGGTACTATTTTGACCACTACTACTGCTGTCTCTTATACACATCTATTCCTTTATACACATCTAGATGTGTATAAGAGACAGGATTTGTTCGCTATGCTTTAGCATACTATGTTTTGAAATGATTGGATCTTTTTGACTTCTTGGAGCTCTACCGGAGAAGTGCTGAGACAGGCCTAAAAGATACTCATGCTATTTTATTATATTCTGGATTCCATTCCAAGTCCTTTGTTAGAAGAGTCGAAAACCTCACGGGAATGAAATGCTTTCAGCTGCCCATTATGTATCTTGGCTGCTTGATTTTCAAAGGTAGAAGAACTAGAGCAAATTTTGAATATCTAATTGACAAGATTAATTCAAAGCTAGCCAGATGGAAGAGACAAGTTGTTATTCATTGGTGGCCATCTCATTTTGATAAAGCTTGTCTTATCATCTATTCCAATCCACATCCTTGCCGTCCAAGATCCCTTTAAAAATGTTGTGGCTTCCGTTGCACATTTTTGTTAACTTCTGGGGGTCCAAACTCTTCACTCAAAGAACTCAACCGTTATCAACCTGTCTCACATACACGTGGTTAATGTTTCTAACCACAACCAACTCAAAAGATGCATAAAATTGAAACTTTATAACCACTGTAGCTGTCTCTTATACACATCTAGATGTGTATAAGAGACATGTGTATAAGAGACAGGGGATTAACTAAGTGTTTTGACTGTGGGGTATGGATTGCCAATAATTGTGTTAGAGAGAAATGAGCTTAATTGGCTTCTCAAAACACATTTAGAGTTCTAGAATTCCATTGAAAATGTCCATTTTCATGTGAAGAGTTCTCAATAACTTCTTGGGTTTTCCTGAAGTGTTGAGAGAGATGGGATTTCATATGGCATCCAAATGTCCTTTTTGCTATAGTGAAGAGTCCTTGGAGGTAAGGGTTCCTTCATTGCAGTTTGGATGTTTATTCAAGGTATAACCAAATTGTGATAGTGCCAGTCCTGTCTCTTGGTGATCTAGATAAGAATGCCTGGTGTGCCACATGTGGAGGCATTCTTAAGGATCACCTCGGCAACCATATTTCTGGATTTGCAAAGTATATTGGTGTGGGAGACAGATGTTATGCTATGAATGCTCAAAAGTTATTGTTGGGATTGCAAAGTGTTTAGAATCTCATGGACTCATGTTATGATAGATGCGGATTCTCGAGTTCCAATTAATTTGCTTAATTGCGGCTTCCATTCCTTGGCATCTTGATTCAATCACTCGTAGAATCATGGGACTTGTTTCTAGCTTGGTTAACTGTAGTCTATGGACCTTTAGAGAAGCAAATAGTGTGGTGATAAATTAGCCAAAATAGGTAGTCATGATCCTAATTGTAATCTTCATTTTATTCTAATGATTTTACATCTTGTATTAGATGTTTGCTTGGAATGGATAATTAAATAAATTGACAACTCTCTGTTGAAAGTACATTCGAGTTTTTAGGATGTCTCTTGTTCTTATTTGGAGGTTTTGGCCAAGTTTCCCTTATGCACATCTATTTGTGTATAAGAGACAGGTGTTAGTATCCCCCATATGTGCCCTAGAATGTTATGCTATGAATGACCATTAGCGCGGCAACTTTACGTAGATGTTTCAAGGGACAGTGACATAAACTAATGTTAGAGTTTTTGGTTAGCAATGGCTTGACCGAACTCTTATGTGTACTTAACCGCAATGTAATAGAACCATCAAGCCATTTCTTAACTATAAAACCAAATATTTCATTTTGTACAAGAATACGAATTACAAAATTTCTTCTTAGACATAAAAGATCCTAATAGAGGATGCATTTAGTGCAAGAAAAGATGTGTATAAGAGACAGGGAGAAATCTAAAAGTCGCTACGAGTGGAGAATCCAAAAGCGAGCACCTAATCGAAAAATTATAATTCACGTGGGGTGAGCAACTAGCTCGGTGGATATCATAAAAACTCTTCAAATAAGTGAGAGCATTGCGATTAAAGAAAACATAAAGATGTGTAACATTTGTGAAAACCATAGTTATGAAGCAGTCTCTTATACACATCTCATGCTATTTAAAAGTCCATAATTTTAAATCATAAGTAGTTTCTAAAATGTATAATGCCATTTAAATGCCAGGCATGTCCATACTATGTTTTGAAATGATTGGATCTTTTTGACTATGTTTTGGACCTGTCTCTTATACACATCTATAACATTCACGAAGTCACCACGGCGTCCATGGATGACTATAGAACCGTGCACCCCAAATCAAACATTTCCAAACACATCCAAAATTATATACCTAGGTCACCTATGAGCCAAAACATCATAAAATGCTTTCATACCAAAAGAGTTTGTAAACATATCAATTGATTAACATAAAATAGCTTGGTCCCGATTTCATATGTAATAATTCCAAAACTTGGTAAAAGTGCAGTTCCAAACATCATACATATTTTAAAATCCATCCAAACATATTTCGAAAGTCGTTAAACAAAATACAAGTGGAAGAGAATCTATGTTACCCACCTATCAAAGCAAAAACTGCACAATGATCACTGAACGATCGCCGGCGGTAGGTGGCGTGGTACCTAAAACAGATATAAGAGGACTCTTAGAAGAGATGTAGAAGTTAAAGAATGACTAGGAAACGAAACGACGCGAAACGATAGAAAACGACACCAAAAGCTCTTTGGTCAAAAATGACCTTTAGATGTGTATAAGAGACAGGCCTTAAGGTGGCCCAATCTAGATGATCCTAAAAACTGAAAAACTTCGCCTCTCCCTAGGTTATAAGTAGGTTATCCTCCCTGCCATCAAAATCCAATTCCAAGGTATTCAAGGGACCTTGGTTACAACCCAACTCAAAACAACATATTCAACCAACCAACAAAATCCATTTCCAAGGTATACAAGGGACCTTGATGTGTATAAGAGACAGGATATACAACCAATCAAAATCCATAAACGGAAAGATTCACCGGGCAATAGCCGGACTATATCAATAGCATACCACAACAATCCATACCCCATAACCACTACAATTAACTCTATTACAACATTAGAGCAACAACCTATGGTTGGAATTCCTCTTTACTATCAAACTGAAATTTTTACCGATTAGCCACACGCATGATTCAAACATGAATTCAGACTTCCTATCCAACCCACTACCAAGGAAACACTTAAAACCATCAAAAGATCACTAAAGCTCCTTCAAACATAACCAATTATCCAAATTATCCTAGTTGCGCCAAACTTCCGCTTACATACATAATGAAGGAAATCCATTCCACTTGGTTTCAAGTCTCAATTCCTATCCAAACTAACCTTAAATGTGTATTAGAAACATCATTAAAAGCATAAACATAAGCATTCATAGCATAACATTCTAGGGCACATATGGAAGACAAAACCTAACTCATAGTAAATCCGGTTGTAATCTAACCATGGAAAGTTGTTATAAATCAACCCCAATCACTTCCCAACCTCCAAAACACTAAAAACAACCCATAACATACATAAATCAACATATATAAGGCTGCAATCTTGTTTTATTTTAGACTCCTTTTGGGAGCACACAATATTTTACTGAACAAAGCGACTTTCGTACAATTCTATTACTATCTTCAGAATTGACTTCTGTCTCTTATACACATCTAGAACCATATTGGGGAAAATGGAGGAAGAGTTTTCGGCTGCTGCTGGAAGAAAATGAGGAAGAATAAAAAAAAGAAGAAGACTTAATAAACAATTCCAAGGTTGACCAAATAGTACCCATTGACCAAATAGTCTCCAAATTGACTATTTGACCCAAAACTAATTTTTTCTTAATTAGTGCATTGTCTCTGTGTGAGTGTTCTTTGATGTGCTAATTTATAATGTTGGATTAAGTAGCAAATTAAAGCATGTGTATAAGTGACAGATGTGTTACCTAAGTCAAGAAATCGTAAATCGAAAAATTTGCGAATTGAAAAACGGTTAAGTTTGTTGCTTATGCCTTGGTTTATGAACAAGATGTTATAATCCAGTGCTTGTCTCTTATACACATCTTGATTGGTATAAGAGACAGAGTTTTTATGATATCCACTGAGCTAGTTTTGCTCACCCCACGGAATTATAGCTGTCTCAGATACAGGTGCTCTTGTTTTTCATTACTCTGTATTAGCTGTCTTTGGACAACCGGAGCTGTGCCCAATAATTGGTATACACAGCTCACCAATTTATAAGTTGTCAGGATGTCTCACCTATATCAGGGTTAGATCAACTTATAGAGTGTGGTCCAATGACCTGAGGTTTACTTTAGTCGGGGTTGTCTATTTTGAGATCCAAGGATCTTTCACCAACTTCATCCCAATGTAAAGGTGATCTACACTTCGACCGTACAAAGCCTCAAATGGTGCCATACCGATCTCTTTGTGATAAATTGTTATTATACGAGAATTCCATAAGCATCACATGCTCATCCCACTTCCACTGAAGTCTATGGCACAAGCTCTCAACATATCCTCTAATGTCTGAATAGTACGCTCGGATTGGCCATCTGTCACGAGGATGATAAGCGATACTAAGACTCAAAGTTGTGCCACACTCTCGGTAGGTTGTCCGAACCGGATACAAACCAGGGATCGCGATCGAAATAATGCTCTTAGGCACACCGGCAAGCGGACAATCTCGATCATATAACTTCACTAATGATTCCAAAGCGGTCACCTTCATCGGTAAGAAATGGGCGGACTTTGTTAGGCGGTCAACAATCACATATCTTGTCATTACATCGCCTAGTCCGTGGTAATCCATGTACAAAATCCATAGTAATATGCTCCATTTCCCTCTGTATCTCCATGATCGATAAACATTGGGCCTTTGGTGTTCACCTTAACCTGACAACCACAAACATCTCGCCACAAACTCAGCTATCTCTCTTTTTTCCAAGCCACCAAAATCTCATTTTCAAGTCCCTATACATCTTCGTACCCCGGGATGAATAGATAAGCGCGAAGAATGAGCTTCTTTCATCGATTCTCTTTTCAATTCGAGTCGTTCGCACACATAAACGTCTGTCTCGCCACAAGCTACCATCGCTCTAACTGAAACTCGAGGTCTCACCATTACATACTTTCAACATTACTTCGCAGCTCGGATCATCTAATTGGGCCACCTTAAGGCGATCCACCGGTGTAGATTGAACAACCAATGCTGCCAAAGTCTGCTCAATAGACTCAACAACCTCCAAATTCAAAGCCTCAAGTGACAAATCAAAAGAGCCATACTAGGGCCACTGATTTACGACTCAAAGCATCGGCAACCTTATTAGCTTTACCGGGTTATTATTTCCTAATCTCTGTCTATTATAACCAGCCTGTCTGTATACAACTCTAGACCTCAGTCACTGTGGTAGGTAGAGGCCAATCAACAGATGGCCTGATTCTTCTTGGAATCTACAGAGGTCCTTGCTTATGTAATGACCCAAAATGCAACACTCCAAGCCAAAACTCGCATTTGCTAAGCTTACCATACAACTGCTCTTTCCTCAACAAGCTCAGCTGCTCGTAAATGCTCGGCATGAGCCTCTCGTTTAAAATGTTTTTCATATTATTTTTAGGCATAAGGTACTTCAACTTATTCGTTTTTCAATTCGGCAAATTTTTCGATTTACGCGATTTCGGTACCGGCGGGTAAACGGGTCAAAAGTTGGATTAAGTGTAATTAGTGCATTGTCTGAGTCAAGCGGTCTTAGGTACATCCTCTTCCTTCACCCTCAATTGATAATATCCGGACCGCAAATCAATCTTAGAAGTACCTCGCACCCTAAGCTGATCAAACAAGTCATCAATCCGTGGTAAAGGGTATTTATTCTTCACGATTACCTTATTAAGCTCACGGTACATCTAGATGTATTGAGTCCACGCTATATCGGCCCCTATGAGGTGTTGGACAAGAGTTCTTGAAGCTGCTCATTCAACTGGCTTTAGCTCCGCAGGTGCCATACAGTAGTTAGATGTGTATGGTGCCACCACGGCTCTAAGCAAATCTCAAAATCGACAACCACGACGAGGTAAACTCAGGACTCATTGGGAAACGTCAGGAAACTCTCTAACCACTAGGATATCCTCAATGCTGGCTCTACTTATGTGATAGACTCTGATATAGTAGCTGTCTCTTATACACATCTAGATGTGTATAAGAGACCTTCATGTGATATAATCGAATCCTACTCTTGGGCTTCTTTTCATTCCCCGAAAAATCACCGTATCTAAACCGGCATCTAAAACATCACATACCTCTCTTTACAATTAATCAGCACCATTAGCCGCCAACCAATCCATACCCAAAATCAAATCAAAGTTGGTCATCCCTGAGGCTCTGTCTCTTATACTCATCTAGACCATCACTCACTAGTGCCTCGATTTGGTGCGACCTTAGGACAATCTACGATCAAATGGCCGTGCCATACATTTAAAGCAAGCTCCATCCTCCATAACACTTCAATTGTAAAGAGAGGTATGTGATGTTTCAGATGCCTGGTTTAGGTACGGACATTTATCGGGTGATTGTTGAGAAGCCTAACAGGACTGTCTCTTATACACATCTAGATGTGTATAGATGTGATCAAGATTAAGGCTGAGATTTGGAGATCTCCCTGTCTCTTATAGACATCTAAATGAGGAGATAAGAGACTATTTTGACCTGTCGACTCCGCAAAGCGGATCCGAGCCCATCAAACGTAGGTAGCCCGCCTTGCGTGCGGGCGAGGGATGGAATGTCGTGCACGCAGTGGTGGAGGTGGTGGAGCAACGGAGGTCGCTCGGCCGCCCTGCGAATAACTGGGGCCACAACCGCCGCAATGGCGCCATAATCAACCAGCGGCGGTCCGGTCGGAGGAGGAGGTGCGGCGGCCTGCGCCTCGTCCTAGGGTAGGCTGCAGGCCTAGTAACACTCTCTCAAGCTGACTCGCTACGAGGATCTCCTGTGGATCCCCACCACCCGAGCCTCCTCAGTGCAGGGTCTGCTTGTCGAGCCTCTACCGCGACCTCTAGAACCGTAACGCGTCCTAGGCGGCATACTAGGCGATAAAATTTGACTACCGCAATGTAATAGAACCATCAAGCCATTTCTTAACTATAAAACCAAATATTTCATTTTATACAAGAATACGAATTACAAAATTTCTTCTTAGTATAAAAGATGCTACAACAAAAATAAAGTTCATCAATATTGAAACTTATCTAATACACTAAGATTATATGTATATAATTTTATGATTAGAAAACATAAAGATAATAACATTTGTGAAAACCATAGTTATGAAAATAAATCTAAAATGTCTCATGCCATTTAAAAGTCCATAAACCATAATCATAAGTAGTTTCTAAAATGTATCATGCCATTTAAACGCCAGGCATGTCCAAAACATAGTCAAAAAGATCCAATCATTTCAAAACATAGTATGCTAAAGCATAGCGAACAAATCCAAGTACATTTTCAATCCAGAATATAATAAAATAGCATGAGTATCTTTTAGGCTCAACAGTATGACTTACAGTACTAGCCAGATCTAGTAATCTAGTCCCACACCTACCCTCATGTATGGGGTCAAGTTATCCCATCACATACCCCGTATCAGAGAGTTCATAACATTCACAGAAGTCACCACGGCGTCCCATGGATGACTATAGAACCGGTGCACCCCAAATCAAACATTTCCAAACACATCCAAAATTATATACCTAGGTCACCTATGAGCCAAAACAGTCATAAAATGCTTTCATACCAAAAGAGTGTGTTTAACATATCAATTGAGTAACATAAAATAGCTTGGTCCCGATTTCATATGTAATAATTCCAAAACTTTGGTAAAAGTGCAGTTATACACATCATACACATTTTAAGAGACAGTAACTTTTGGTTTCCCCAAGTGGAAGAGAATCTATGTTACCCACCTATCAAAGCAAAACTGCACAATGATCATGAAGAGACAGAAGTACTTATGCACATGAAGGATGTGTATAAGAGACAGACCAATATGGATGATGAGAGATGTAGAAGTTAAAGAATGACTAGGGAAGCGAAACGGC
The DNA here is from genome assembly GCA_025175665.1 of Cinchona pubescens. Classification (NCBI taxonomy): domain Eukaryota; kingdom Viridiplantae; phylum Streptophyta; class Magnoliopsida; order Gentianales; family Rubiaceae; genus Cinchona; species Cinchona pubescens. Next base: position 2,152,701 of record JANKKI010000114.1, read on the forward strand.
GAAGCGATAGAAAACGACACAAAAGCTCTTTGGTCAAAATGACCTTTTCACAATTTCACCAACTTCGACAAGCTAAAACCCGGTCAAAACACTTAGTTAATCCCTCAAATTCTTATTACGACTAGATTAGGAGATAATAAGCTCGTTTTCCGAAAAATTGAAAAACTTCGCCTCTCCTAGGTTATAAGTAGGTTATCCTCCTGCCAACAAAATCCAATTCCAAGGTATTCAAGGGACCTTGGTTACAATAAGTTGGGTTGTAACCAAGGTCCCTTGAATACCTTGGAAATGGATTTTGTTGGTTGGTTGAATATGTTGTTTTGAGTCTGTCTCTTATACAGTCTAGATGTGTATAAGAGACAGTATTCGCGTTGGTACCGAGCAATAGCCGGACTATATCAATAGCATACCACAACAATCCATACCCCATAACCACTAATTAACTCTATTGTACCTGTCTCTTATGAGTACATCTAGAGTTGGATAAGAGAGTATGTATCATTTCCACTTGGTTTCAAGTCTCAATTCCTATCCAAACTAACCTTAAAACACTCTTAAAACATCATTAAAAGCATAAACATAAGCATTCATAGCATAACATTCTAGGGCACATATGGAAGACAAAACCCTAACTCATAATCTTAAAATTTGTAATCTAACCATGGAAAGTTGTTATAAATCAACCCCAATCACTTCCCAACCTCCAAAACACTAAAAACAACCCATAACATACATAAATCAACATATATAAGGCTGCAAAGAGGGTTTATTTTCAGCCCTAAGAATCCTACAAAACTTGAAATTAAAGCTTAAATCATAAAGAGTCCCATAAGCTATAAATGCTAAAATACATAAAATCTTACCTTCCAAGTGATTCCTACTTGAAAGTTAATTGTAGTGGTTATGGGGTATGGATTGTTGTGGTATGCTATTGATATAGTCCCTGTCTCTTATACACATCTAGACAAGAAGAAGACTTAAAAGAAATTCCAAGGTTGACCAAATAGTACCCATTGACCAAATAGTCTCCAAATTGACTATTTGAAAAAACTAATTTTTTCTTAATTTGTACCACTGTCTCTTATACACATCTAGATGTGTATAAGAGACAGGTGTAATTAGTGCATTGTTACACTTAATCCAACTTTTGACCCGTTTACCCGCGGTGCAGAAATCGCGTAAATCGAAAAATTTGCGAATTGAAAAGCGAATAAGTTGAAGTACCTTATGCCTAAAAATAATATGAAAAACGTGTTACCTGTCTCTTATACACATCTGAAACCCAGTATTTTAAAATCCTTTATCTAACTAAAAATAATAATAATCAACACAAAATATAATTCTAGACAATAGCTAAATTTAATTTTTGATAGGTTGACCGACCTTATCCCTGTCTCTTTACACATCCATCATGTGTATAAGAGTACAGTGTTAGAGTGTGTACCATAAGACTAAGGAGGTATGATTAGTTAATAGAGAACGAGGAATTTCAAATGGGTAAAACTCAAATTAATTCAACTAGGTAAGAAGGACCTTCGGTGATTAGATCCTATCAAATTAAATAATTAGGGTTTAAGACCTGTCTCTTATACACATCTAGATGTGTATAAGAGACAGGTAATTGAACTAATTAATTTGTGATTTGATAAATCTTGAAAATTACTAGCTTAGCACTGACCCAATTTTCTCAACTACTTGAAGCCCTACATTCATTAATTTGTTCTTTAATTTTAGTTATTCATTTCAGTAATTTAGTTCTAAAATCTAAATAGAAATTAGCTTGAAAATCAATCGTCTAAATATGAATAACTAAAATTTATGATACAAATTACTGTGGAAATGTTTAATCCTTGTGGGAATTATCCTTATTTACTCGTGGTACTACATTGAATGTTATTAAAATCTCGGTGTTTGTGATGGGATCCTCGTCCAATGGTCCTTATTTAGCTGTCTACTAATACACACTTATACACATCTAGTTTGTGTATAAGAGACAGGAATATGCACAGTATATAAGGAGATTGTCATCATGAGTTTGGCGTTGAACAAGTGGTGAGCTGTCTCTTATACACATCTAGATGTGTATAAGAGACAGGACTATGACTTTAAGGAATATGCACAGTATATAAGGAGAACACAAAATTAACTTTTGTCCTTAGAATTGGCTAGAAATCTTTCATAAGCTTTGTTCGAAGGAAGTGATTCTTAGCATATTTGTGTTAGCACTAGTTGCTTTAGATGTGTTTTCCGTTAGATGCACAAGCTCCATGTTCAAAGAGGATCAATGTCTCTTAATCTTTAAATAAACGAAGAACAAGTTTAAGAACAACAATTAACCAGTAACAAAATCTCTCTAAGCTCAACTAATAACAAAATCAGCACAAGAAAGTTCAACTAAGTTCATATAAGACAAGGTAATTTCACCAATTAAAGATTGATTAAATGGACATTATTAACTCTAAAAGCATTAAAAATGATAGAAGTCACCCTCTTGAAGTCTTAGAAGTGCTCTTTGAAGCCTCCTTGACCTCTAGATATCTTTCCTCCAAAGATGAGCTTTCTCGTTCTTCTTGGGAGTGTTTTGGAGGTGGGAATGAGCATATATGTCATTTTATGCACATTCTAGATGTGTGCCATATTTCAACAGCCCAAGATGGCTGAGTTTCTAGGGGCGCAGTCATGCCTATCCATTAGTGGCACGACTAAGCTCTTCTTCAACAAGGTAGTCTAGAAAAGCTTGACAGTAGGACCTTTAATGCTATTTTTGTACCCCCAAAATGGTCACCATAATCTGAAGCATGGCAGTAATATAAAATTTAGATTGTTTTCTCTTGTAGGTATACACATGCTGATAATTTGATCTGTGTAGATTCTGAACAAAAATGGCTCGTCTCATATATACATCTCCTTATATAGTATAAAGATCTTTTCCGCTACTAAAAGGTAATATCACAAGGTAAAACATTAGCAGCTAAGAAATTGACGTAGTCAGCGTGCCAAGGAACCTAATGAGTTAGAGAAAGAGGTGCTCATCAGAGAATGTCTCAGATGTGTATTTGACAACAGCTGCAATATTTGTAGTTCTAGGCATTTAAATGATCTATAACTTGGTTTTAGTGCCCTTCTATCCCTTATATCCAGGTCAAATTCTTGCAATAACAGAATCCAATGTATCAATCTCAGCTTTACATCTTTCTTTACAACAAGATACTTGATAGCTGCATGATCCGTGTATACAATCACCTTTGTGCCTACTAGGTAAGCTTTGAATTTGTGAAATGCGAACACTGACGAGCTTGACATAACTTTTTGGTAGTGTAATTCATTGGTGTGTCATTTAATGTCTCTTATACACATCTAGATGTGTATAAGAGACAGTCATAAAGAAGAATAGCACCAACTACAAAATCACTAGCATCACGCTTAAGTTCAAAGGAAACTCCGTATTCAGAACTATAATTGGTTATGTTTGAAGGAGCTTTAGTGATCTTTTGATGGTTTTAAGAGAACATGCATCATCAAAATGAAAGGAGTATCTTTTTCTAATAAAATGCATAACACTTTAGAAATTTTAGAAAAATATTTTATGAATCGTCTAAAAAAACCCATATGGGCTAAGAAACTACACATGCCATTTACTAAGACTAGCAGGCATAATTTCTCAATTGTCACAATCATGGCTTACCTTTATGCCTCTGTTGGACACACTATAGCCAAGAACATTGCCTTCTTGCACCATAAAGTGACACTTCTCCTAGTTGAGCACCAAGTAAGTTTCTTCACATTACATATGTACCCCGTCTAGATTGAGCAAAGAAAGTTCAAATGGATCACAAAACACTAAAAAATCATTTTGTTTACCTCCATACAAACATCAAGTATATCTAAAATTATGATCCATCATACACCTTTGGAAGGGCAAATGGGATCCGTTGGAAGGTAAATATTCCATAAGGACAATTAAATGTTGTCTTTTGTTGATGGCATATCACAATTTGGTTATACCATGAATAAACATCCAAAAACAATAATAACCCTTACCTGAAAGTCTCAACAGAGTTGAATCTGGATGGTGTAAAATGACAGCAAAATTATATTCTTTTAAGCTTTCATTAGTCCATACACCAATTTGACAAAAAATACAATTTTTGTGGGAATAAGCTCATTCTCCTCGAGCTGAGATTGAACCACGCCATACCTCCTTGCTTATGGTACACACTTAACAGGGCTTACCCATTGGCTATCTGAAATAGGGTAAATAATACTTGCATCTAGCCATTTAATGATTTCCTTTCTTACCACCTCTCTCATAATCAGATTTAGCCTCCTCTGCTGCTCCACTGTGAAGGCTGTCTCTTATACACATCTAGATGTGTATAAGTCTTAGCTATCAGTGTTTACCAATGTATCTTTCGAATATGTGTGATAAAAAAATTTCCCTTGTGGCCTCATCTATAGCTTCATAAACTATAAAACACTTCTAATCTTAGTTAGACATTTTCATAGCCTTAAAAACATTAAGGCACATTTTACCTCTTCATCATGCCTTCACACTTAAACTGTGGTGGAATTTTATGGCTTCAAACTTGGTTGGGCTACATTTATGCGACTGAGATATCATAACCCTAAAGCTTGTATCCATCCCCAGTGTGGAGAAGAATGCTTAAAACACAATCTTTATCTGCTCAATATTATAGAGTTCTTGAGAAGGTACCACTTTGCTTTGGTTAGAAAGATGGCATGAAAACGAATTGATTGCCACTTCCTTCATAACCATATATTCCTTCTCCAGATGTAGCCATTCGGGATGTGTACTCTAATGGGGAAGGCCGGAATTTTCACTTCTAGGCCTTGATGCAACTATGATGCAGCAACTTCGAGACTTCAAAATATTTTTAGCTGCAGCACTCTGATTCACCTTGCTGGACGCTTACAACTTCGGGTGAATTTTCAATTTCCTAAGCTTACTCACTATTGAGACGTCCTGGAGTTCATTAGCTCTCCTTAATGAATAAAGGTTCAATCTATGGCCCTAAAGTTTTCTATTAGCAGTGAAAATTACTTAACAATTGCCTACCATATGCGGACATTCTTTCAACTCTGGGATTCAATTTACCCTCTAAAATGTTTTTATTGCGGTTCGATTGAATCCTTGGATCACTATTTTGTCTCCTGTCCGCTTGCACGGTGCCTCTGGAATCATTTTGGTAGTACCTCCTTGCCGGCGTCTACAGTATTGCAGCAGCTCCAAGTTTGATGGTTACATGTCTCTACAACCTTAGAAGGACAACTCATCCGTGTGATTGCTATACTCATCTCTTATACACATCTAGATGTTATAAGAGGAATGCGTACATTTATCATCAAAGGAAATTGCAACCTTCGTACTTGATTTCCCTGGTATTCTCACTGCTAATCTATCTTAGTGCAGTAAGACCTTTCATTCAGCAAGGTTTAGCAATGCAGCAGCTGCGGCTGTTTCCTTCCTTGCATTTGTTTCGTAGATCATCTGCTCGGCCGTTTGCTATCTCTTGGAGAAAACCAGTTTCAACTATAAAGCTAAACATCGATGAATCATTGAGGGCACTCCAAGTCAATCTGGAATACCAGGGAAATCAAGTACGAAGGTTGCAATTTCCTTTGATGATAAATGTACGCATTCCTTGCAAGCCAAAGCCTGTCTCTTAGGAAATATAGACTAAAATAAGAAACAGGTATAATAATCTAGATGTCAGCTCTTTAACGTTGAAATAGAAACATAACACTAGACAGTTCTTAATTTGTGCAGTCATTGGATCTAATAGGATATTTTCTAGCAAATCCATAATTCAACAAAGTCGCTTATTACGCGCGCAAAATAATCATTCCATCAGCCATGTTTTACCTAGGAGGCAAATACGGTTGCAGTTTGATGGCTAAATTTGGAAGCTCTAGTCCACACATTGATGTACTTTTTGACATTACTTCTATTCTTAGCTTTATAGATGGCAACTTAAAGAAGTATATGTTGGGGGTGCCATCTATAAGACATTAAATCTCTGTATTTGTTCGGCTTCTGATCAATAAATTGGTTCCTTTTACCCAAAAAAAAAAAAAAAAAAGCTCTTAGACTAAGTTTTAACAACTACCGCTCGAGGCTAAGTTTTTAGTAAATTTTTAAGATTTCCAGTTTGTACTGTCAATTGTCAAATATGTCCAATACTCGAATGTTGGATTCGCTTGTTTTTAGGTCGTAAATGCTCTTTCAGCATGTATATGTTAGGAAAGCAAGGTCCATAGACAAGTATCATCGTCAAAGTTTAGTGAAAATTATACATTTCTTTGGATCACTGGAATGCATTTTCAATGTTCGTCGTCTCTGTTCTTTGTAGTGTTCTTTTCCATTTTTATAAGAGACAGGGATTGTTGTTTGTCCTAATTTTCATTCCTTGAGTTTTCAGGCGGACAAACAACAATCCCTTAGAAGTCGGTGATAATTTAGGCTCATCAATCAGCTCAATTTCCTAAACTTCATACGGCACGCTCAATATCATAACATGTTAACTATCATATTAAATACCGCCGATTGTATTTTTTGTCAAATTGGTGTTGTTGGCCAAAATTACCTGTCCATACAATGTGTTCGTGATTTTGGCCCTGTCCATTAGGTCTACAGTGACAAAGGGAAAAAAAAGAAGAAGAGAATGGATCCATCAAAGGCTTAAACTCGATCTCTTATACATGCCACAAAGCTACCGTATAAGAGACAGTAAGAAAAATATACAATGGCTGTATATGTAGAATTTGAACCTTGAAAGGTATCATGCAAAATATTAGCTACTATTTGTCCTTCAAACAGTTTTAAGTTGTAAAATATGGTTTTCCCATTGAATTTATCTATGCATGTAGCTAAGTCACCTCGTACCAGCAACTATAACTAATACCATCACGGTGTGATAGCTTATGCCATTTATCAAGTGACCATATTCTCAAGTTAGTCCAGAGCTGCAGAGTCCAAGATTAATGAATATGATTAATCTTACCTACACTAATGGTGTACAAATTTTTTTAGAACCATCAATTTTAGATGCATACCATATAATTTGAGTACATATGACTTGCATCTACAATTAATGGTGTAAAATTTTTACATTTGTTTTGCTTGTGACACTCGTTAGAATAACCCTAATAAAACACCAATACATAATATTTTACACCATTAATGTTTACCTCCGTCGGCAGTGTGCTCATTTATCCGTTAGTTTCGACCTGTTGTACCATAATGTTAGTTAAATTGTGATGTTTAGTTCCACTTGTTGGAAGAATGTGTTCACTTACAAGTTTATTAAAAATAGGGTTTGATAATTCCTATTTTTAAAATTTAGGAGTAATTATTTGTTTGTTTCCTATTTTAGTTATATTTCAATTCCAATTAGATTTCTTGAGTCAAATTTTATGACTTATAAATAAATGTTATATGAGATTATATAATTAAGAAGAGTTGAATTGAAAGTAGAATACGAAAATTTTATTGTAAAGATAAAGGCTATTATCTTTGTGAATTTATGCGAACTCAAGAACCCATCTGAATTTCCAAGATACACTATATGGTGTTGGGCAGTGTAAAAAACAAATCTTGCCAAGTTGATTGGAAATATTGATTCAAAAAATTGAAAATTTTGTTAACCGTTGTCATTCATCGATAGATGTTAAGATAAATTGAAGAAAAAGTGCATGACAAAGATTTATCTATTCAAATGCGTCGATTGCTGAATCTTGACAAAAATCCAACTCGAGCAAGAATTGTTTTTTACACTGCCCAACATTTGTGGCGAAAAAGAAGATGAAGTCAATGGAGTTTCGACTTAGTTGTCCATGCACGATGTGGATCGAGAGTTTGATTTAAAGAAAATAGTATTGACATATTAAATCAAACTCTACACAAATTAAAAGTTTATTAAAAATAGGGTTGGGATAATTTCTTGTTTTTGGAATTTAGGAATAATTATTTGTTAGTTTCTTATTTTAGTTATATTTCCTATTTCAATTAGATTTTTTAGAAGTCAAGTATTTTGATGTGTGAGATTATTCAATTGAGAAGAATTGAGTTGAGAGTTGAGAATAGGAAAATTTTAGAATAGAAATAAAGGCTATTATACCGTGGATTTATGCCCTCAATATGAAAGTTCGATGTATGTTATTTTATAATTTCTATTCTTCTCCATATATTTTTGTATGTGTTGAATAAATTTATCTTCTAACATATTTTACATATTTTTTTTACTAACGAGAATAATATCGGACGAATAAATTCAAGTTTACGAGTTGAATGAGCGGTTCTTTAATTGGAGAACCGCTCATGTCCATACAATGGTGTAATTATTAGACACATCGAAATATGATTTGAGTGATGAAGTCACTTTGAAATAACATCTTTTTACAGAAATTGAAACAATTCACCTGTCTCTTATACAATTCTTGTTCATCAATCAAAGATGGATTGAATGCTTTGTCCGACTTCCGTGTCCAAGTCGGGCTAGTGTTAATGACAGAGTTCAAATCTTATTCATAGAGCCATTTTCGTCCAAATTGAGCCCAAAAATATCCTTCAAACGAGTCAAACCACAAAAATTAGCATCAAAATTTGATGGCTCTACGTCACCCACAAAAACAAGTAAAAAACCACCGGCCACCACTGCAAGATTACTCTATGAGCTCGCTTTCGCTTTGATCTCTAGTTTTCCCCTCTCTCTTCCATCGCTCATCACAGTTCTCCGACCTCTTCTCTTCGCTTACTGCTCTTGATCTCTTCATGACTCTTTGACTGTCAACCACCGTTCTCATCCTCTCTCTTGGCTCACCAATCTCCATTCTCCCCCTCTCTTCAATCACTACCCACGGATCTATATCTTCTTCCTATCTCTTTTTGCTCGCAGCCATCCGATCTTCCCTCTCTCTCCGATAGCCGCTCAAGTTCAAAAATTTTTTTTTTAGAGCAAAAGGATAATATATTCAATTAAACCATAAGCGTTTGTATAGATGACGTAATACGGGACAGCTAGTAGCACAACATGCTGATCACTGCTCAAGTTACTTTCTTTGTGTTCCTTGTCTCTGCAATCAATGGATTAGAATCCCAAGCAAGAGACTTCTGGTGGCGTTTGTACTTCTAAATATCTAAGAGTTGTGTTTGCTTAAACTAAAGCCACCGGCAGATCGTTAGAAGGCTTAGTGGGTGGGCCTTCAACCAGCATCTGATTTTTATTTCTTATCCTTGTTTCTGCTTCTTTCATTGATTAATAAAATCTTTATTTATTATGTTCGACTGTTCGATCGGAAACTTGAAAGAATTACCAAGAAATCCAAGACGAATGGACAAATCTAATAATATCTAGATGTATAAGATACAACGCATGGAAATTGGTAAATTAATCAACTTGACTTTGGAGGACAATGCAGACATTTTATCTAAATTATTGATTTGTCATCAACAATTTAGCTCTGTGAATATCATTTGCATCCAAGGTAACATGACACAATTTTAGTTGTTAAAAGATAGATGATTTGTTAAAAGAATCTTGAATGTTTTAAGACTAACTACCACCTGTCTCTTATACACATCTAGATGTGTATAAGAGACAGTCTTTAGACTGATTGAACCAAAAGACTTACCTAATTGACATTTTATCCTTAGTTTTTCCTTTTAAACTTTAAGTATTAATTTTTATAAACTTGCCTAAATCATTTTTAGTTTCAATAATTGTCTCTTATAATTGTCTAGACATGTCATACACAATTCTAACGAATGTCACAAGCAAAACAAATATCGTAGGCAATCATGATTAACACTCACTAAAAATTAGCTCACTTTCACATCCTCATTCAAGGGAATTTGTTTGAGTGTATAGTGCTAACACCAAAATTCAAAGGGCTCAAAAGTAAAGAAAACTTATGCACACTTTCAATTTTACAATATTAGGATTAATTCCCCTTGGAACATCTTTAAACCCTTGACACGTGTGACAGAAGTTAATGAACACAAAAACTACTACTAAAAATGGAAATTTTTTTGGTTAATCCTCTGCATACTGTTCAAGCAAAGAGGGTATAGAAAACTTGAAGGCTGCCATCCAATAGCTAGAGAGACTTTTATAGTAGTGAAAGGTCCTTAAGAACTGATAAAAATACCTAAAAAAGATAAAAAAAATCTCTTGCGAAATTGAAATAATTTTGGAAAAGAAAACCCTAAACTCTAACAAAAATACACTACCAAAGATGAAAACAAATAAAAACAAAAACTCCGAAAACAACACATAACCCATAATCATAATCACACTACCAAAAACACAAAAACATCCGCAACTTAAAATAAAACATTGTCCCCAATATTTCACACCACAACTAAACATTAAAATAAGTAAATTAACAAAACAATCAACACAAACAAAACTCCCCTAGTTATAGTTGTAGGATGATCAATCCTCCTCTTCATCCTCTTCTTCCTCATCACCTGTTAACTCTTCATTCACTTCATGTCTCAAATACATCCTTCGATTGTTCAACCTTTTCAAATTGGGTATTGCTTGTAAAGTTGTAGTTTTTGTCATTATCAATATTTGACGCTTCAACAATTTATTGAACTAATTGTCCCATAGCCTTCATATATTGAGATTGATATCCTATTTCTCAAATAAGTTTCTACAAGTGTATCTCCATACTTTAATTGGTGGTTGAAGGGCTACCAACTTCAACTGTGATGATCACCTTTAGAATCAATAAGGAACACAAATTCATTTCATAAACAAGAAAGGTCAAGCTGGGTAATTATACCAACACTCATAACTTCTACATTGTCTTAAGCATCTTTATCTATTTTCCAAGTTACATTAACACCACAGTCTGAAATTTAGAAATTTTTACCATATTTGGATCATATTGCTTTTGATATTTATCATATCCATCTCTATCAATTAATTTTAGCTGCTAAGAAGATTTAAAATAAAAGTACAAGGAACCTTTTTCCTGCCTAAAACATACCCATCTAGATTTTGAGAAACTATTAATTAGAATGCCTAGTATTTACCTGTCTCTTATAGTTATGTTTACCTCTAGAAGAGATGGGAGAATGTACTGTCTCTTATACACATCTAGATGTGGGACTAAACATACATAAGACAGTCATTATCGGCTCAATTTAAGTCTTCATCAGCTTCATGTGATGCAAATAATATTTGAGTTAATTATGAGATTGATAGTTTAGTTATGAGATTGATCATTTTATTTTTAGTTTGTGTAGGTTTGTAATGAAAATGAGGCAAAAGGATTAAAAAGGTTGGAGAAAAATCATAAAGATGGAAACGTACACGATGAGGAGCGAATTTGGATACTATTTGGTATTTTCATCATAACATTCTTGTCCAACTATGATCGAGTTGATTCAAGATGCATTGGAAAGTTAAAGAGAGAGATATAACTTTCATGTTGCATTTTCCAAATTCCATCAGCAACAAGGTCAAAATTGAGGTGGAATTTGGAGCATTTTGGAAGTCACCCACATGCGTTACCAAAAGCTTGAGCATGTGTGCAAACTCCAGAGAGAAAATTTTTGGTTTTTTAAATTGTTCACATGCACTAGAATTTGTGCGTATGTGTGTACAATACAGCATAATTCAGGGAAAATTATTATTTTGGTAGCTTTTTTCGTTCGGTTGAATTCTTTTTCAAGATGCAAAAAGAGAGGGAATTTAACCCTAATATCCCCAAGCCCTGTCTCTTGTACAGATTCATTAGTCTAGAAAAGCTCTCCAAAATAGTTTTACTCAAGACTGAGAATCTTTGCAATTTTCATTCTTTGTCAATATTTCAAGTTTCATCAAATTTTGTTTAACTACAATTCTCGAGTTTGCTTTCTTACATTCAATTCAACTTTAGTTTCTTATGCAATTTCGTAGTTTAAATTTAATCGTATTACGTTGACTCTTCTAACGAAATAATTGAAATTTGATTTCGTTATAGTCAATGTAATTTCTAAGAGTTTTAGTTAGATTTAGTAATGGTTCTAATTTACAAAAAGCAATAACATGAAAGTTGTAACTCTTGCTCTTATTTTCCAATGCATCTTGAAACAACTCAATCAGAGCTCAGACAAGAAAGTTATGATTGGAATGAAAAAGTATAAAAAAAATTGGAGTCTCTTCATAAGGATAGAAAACATACACTAGTTAAGAGTGAATTTGAATACTGTTTAGTATTTTGATCATAACTTTCTTGTCTGAGCTCTGATTGAGTTGTTTCTAAGATGCATTGGAAAATAAGAGCAAGAGTTACAACTTTCATGTTTTGCATTTTGCAAATTCTACCGGCATCAAGGTCAAAATCGAGGTGAAAATTGGTGCAGCCATTTTGGAAGGCACGCAAAGCTTGTGCATGTTCACAAACTCTAGAGCGGAAATTTTTGGTTTTGTAAATCGCGCATGCGTGAGTATTTGTGCACATGTGCACGACGCAATCGTACTTCAACAAAATTGTTATTTTGGCGGCCTTTTTCATTCAATTGGACTCCTTTTAAGGCCTTTCATGTTTCTACCATTAGAGAGGATTTAATCCTAATATTCCCTATAAATACCCCATTTTAGAGAGGAGTTAGACATGAATATACATCGTTAGAATTAGATGGCTAGGGTTAGCATTAGAGTAGATTAGTCTGAAAAGCTCTCTAGTATAGTTTTATTCAAGACTCAAGAATCTTTGCAATTTTCATTATTTGTCAAGATTGCATGCTTCATGAACCCTTGTAATAAAGCACATCTAATTCTAATGATGTATAAGCACTGTCTCTTATACACATCTAGATGTGTATAAGAGACAGAGGCTCATCTCCTTTGCTAATTGAAATTTGATTTCACTTGTTTAACATATCATTGAACCTTTCCTAAGCCTCACTAAGATTTTCTCTGCATTCTTAGCGGCTAAAATTAATTTAATTAGACAGAAAACAAAATCTTTCAATTAATTTGTCTAATCGGTAGAGAAGGTTTGTGAACCCTAGTAATTGTAATCCTCCTTGTGTAAGGATGATCCTTACTCACCTATATAAACCAGCTTACCTCATGTCCTTGTGATCGTATGAATGTTGGTTATTGTTATTAAGGTTTTTAATTATTTCTTGTTTATGAAATGAATTACCTAATCCAATATTTACCCGAACAGTGAGTTAGTGTTTAGAGGGTTATAGATATTTGTGATGTTCTGAGTTGTTTTTATATTTAATTGTATGGTGGTTGGGCCAAGGCAAATCAGCTGCAGACTGGTTGAAACAGATTGCTTTCATCGCATGCAACCAATTGAAGGCTACTACCTGTAGTCTACAGGTGGTCCATGACTGAGGCTAACCAAGCTAGTAATGTCCCCAGACTATGGTTAGGCAAACTAGTCCAGGATCTTTTCTATCGTTTGTTGTAAATTGGGGGCATTATTGTATCTATAGGAGAGGACATTCACATTACATTCTTACCTCTTTTACCTTGGGTTTTAGGACTACTTTTCTCAGACTTCTAGAATGAATTTTCTTTTAATTTCTTTATTGAATTTTCAACTTTGGATATTTCAAGTTCTTCAATTCAAGTTTAATTCTTCTCATGGTGTAATGACGCACATATCCAGAAGTTAATTAAATCAAAAGTCAATTCTAGATTGTATTAATTGGGTAATAATTAACACAGGTAAGAATTCTAGATGTGTATAGCTGACAGCCTTTCTCCCCTCAACCAACATAAACCAAACTACTTTGAACCTCCACCATAGATAGATGTAAATTATTAAATTAATTAATCTAAGACTACGGTAGTTGGGACTAGTTAATTGATTTACAAGATGTGTATAAGAGACAGCTCTTTGCCTGAGCCTTCCAGGCAAGAGAAGGTAAACCCTAGCTATTTAATTTGATAGGATCCAATCATTGAAAGTTGGGGTTGGTTGGCTTTAAATTCAATCTCCACGAAATATAATTGAACTAATTAACTTGAGATTTGATAAATCTAAGAGAATTGCAAGCATTGACCCAATTTTCTCTCTTGAAAACCTGCTTTCATTAATTTGTTCTTTAATTGCAGTTATTTATTTTAGTAATTTAGTTCCAAAATCTAAACTCTTTACAAATTGGTTGACTAAATAGAAATTGGCCTAGAATCTCAATATTTGTTTACTTAGTCCTCGTGGGAGCGATCTTTACTACTCTACTACAGATACCATGCACTTTGCGGATATTAATGAAAAATGTGAAAGATATTATTTAAACTTTTTTGACCGTATCAAGTTTTTGGTGCCATTGTGGTGGATTTGTTGTTTCGCAATATCGAGATGCTAAAATGATTCCTAATTTAGGCTAAAGTTTGTTCTTGTTTATTTTTCAATAAGTTTTTGTGAGCCATTTTCCATTAATCTCTCCATGGTTATTTTCCATATAAAGTGGCGCTCGTAACACTTTCTTTGTGCTTATTAGTTTGTTCACATATCTAATCAAACTCTTGATAAAGGAGTTTGATCACCAAGTTGATAGGAGTTTGGGCATT